>JAGKTI010000467.1:43129-82692 GCA_018397915.1 Birgus latro
CACACACACACACCTGTCTCCTTTCAACCCGCACACCTGTTGTATATGGACGATGTATAAAAGTACGCTTAATAGCTTCATTAATCATTAACGTTAATTATCATGAACTTTCCTGATGACTCATATGATTAAAGAATTCAGTTGGATGAAGCATTTTTCTTTTTTTTCGTTTCTTTCTGTTTTCTCATCTTTACCTACTTCCTTTTCTTTTTCCTCTTCTTCTACTTCTCTTGTTTCTTTTTCGTTTTCTTTTTCTTTTCTTCTTGGCTGTTTCCAAATCATTATTCGACTGTGGAGTAACTTTTCGGGCTTGAGAGATAAAATAATAGGCATCATATTATGGAAGAGTAGCCCAGATGGGATTAATTAAGGCTATAATTATATAATGTTTTCTGAACCCCTCCAGTTCGAAAAGTCTCTCCAGAGCTTAAAAAAAAAAAAAAAAATCGTCAGGAGAGGGACAGCATGAACTTTAAAAATGTCAGTGGACTGACGAGGTTAACAGGAACAGCAGTTAAGCTACTTTCAGGGCTTTACCCCTGTTGACCCCTGGAGATATCGCAAAACCCGTTCCTTGTCGATTTATTATATCCTTTAAATCTTAACACTCAAAGTCCAATGACCCATAAAATTCCATGGTGTTAGTTTGAGAAGAATACTAAATTTGTCTCGACCACGAGAGGGTTAATAGTAATATTATTAATATTTTCCCTGCCCCCAGTAAGTCACTCTCGTCTGAAAAGAATCGTCTGACGTTAAGTGGAATAAAACTCTGGAGTTGTCCCAACCATCAGTGGGATAATGGTGACAATATGAACACTCAGATTCTAATGGTCATTCACTGGAACAAAATCGCTTGACGATAGCTGGTATGGAAAAACTGAGTTGTCCTAACAATGAGAGAATGGTAATAGTACAGGTATTAACACTGTTACAGTCCAGTGATTCTTAAATAGAACTGTCGAGTGTTAGCTTAAATTAACGCTAAAGTTGCCCCAACTATGAAAGTTAATATCATGTTCACGTGATCAAAAAAGCATCGCGCAAGAGGGGGATCTTTATGATTTGCATAGCTCTTACCGTACCAAGATTAATTAATCATCATCTGAAAGAGTATACGGTAGCGATAGTAAAGTTGTATATGGTACTATATGGTTCCCTAATTAAAGCATATTTACCAACGTAGGGTAGACGTATCGTACATTTTGCAGTGGCCATCGTCTGTGGTATCAGAATGTTTCGCGCCAAGTGTACACCAAAGCATTTTTGGTCGAGTGTAGGTTGTACAGTAGTAAAGCTGTATAATGCAAATGGTGTGGCCGTGGGAGAATATCGTTGTGGAAGAAATGGTACGAGAAATCTCCAGAGCCATGCAGTCATATTCTAAGTAGCTCGATTTAGAGATTTCGTTAACACCTCTTCCTTAGTTATTTATTCTGCATAGCGCACGTCCGTATCCTTTTGCACACTATTGATAACAACACTACATAAACATATGAGAATGATAAGGTGTAATGTGCAAAGTAAATCGTTAAGGAAGAGTTGTTACTAAGTCTCCCATTCCACGTAGAATACAGCCCTTGGACTCACTGTCAAGGTAATTAACATCATTATGCATACCTATTCACGGTGTTGCACATTAAATGACCCTTCAGCAGCGTAGGGGACCGGGGTCAGGCTGCTCAATCCAGGGTACCTACACTGTGATACTATCTATAATAGTTTTTTTTTTCTAATATCTATATGGTTTTGCATAAGTAACATATACTGTATCTATCTATAGCCAGACGCCTTAATCTCCTAAGGGATGGCCACAAACAAGTCTCCTCCATGTCCTCCTGTCCCCCGCCATTTTTTTTTTTTTTTTATGTGTCCGACTCCGGTCATAGGCTTCACAGCCTGTTCCTAAGGCCAAGTAGTCCTCCTACATACCATACACCTCTACATGTCGATTGAATACATGCTAGGGCTGTCTTATACAGGACTGGTGAATTGGTATTAGTGGGGGTATTTTTACACGTCGGTGGGTATTGTGGTGGATCAGTAAAGTCTGATTTTTTGAAATTCAAATTCTTAAACTGTTCCCTGCCCCAGCAGGGATTTGAACCTGGGTCCGGTAGGACTGCAGGCCACCTCTCTACTGGCTGAGCCACCGCCTCTCCCATTAGCAATTCATTTTCCATACTAGACTTGAACAAACGACCTCTGCTTTTTGGATATCAAAGCAGTTGCATGTCTGGGTAAAGGCGGTGATGACGTGGCAGTTCAGGGGTGATGAGGCCAAGGTCATCTCAGTGTTGGCCGTGTCATTTGGACTACCACAGGAGATATTACACCAAGGTTACTCTTCCTCGTGGTATGTAGTAGTGTTTTGTCCTTATACCCGATATTGCACGTATATTTAAGTATTTAAGCCCAGCCCTCGGCCCCCGGCCCGGCAGCAGCCCTCTTCCCCCTCCTTCCCCACAGGGAAGTTGGAACCACCACCCCCTCCCCCCAGCTCACACCTCCCTCTTTCATTTACCTCTCCACTTCATCCCTCCATCTCATCCTCGGTCTCCTCCTCCCTCTCCTTCCATCACTGCACTCACATACAGTACACTCACCTCGTTGGTCTTTCGCTCTCCATCCTCTCCACATGGCCAAACCACCTCGATATATTTCTCCTAACGCTTTCTGTCACATCCACATCCACACCACAACGCACCTTCACTTCCTCATTTGTCAGTCTGTCTCTCCACATAGCTCCACATGCTCATCTCAAATAACTAATTTCCACTGCTCTCACTCATGACCTGTCCTTCCAGCATGGGCATAAGTAACATATTCAGGCTCCTATGACTTAATCACAGCTTTAGATGGAATATAATATTAGAATTGTCCCGTCCATGCGAGAATATCCTTGCTGACATAATACAGACTCTCACTCACATGCACAGCCACTCCAACGTTTCTACACCATTCAGTTTTCACTGCACGTTCTTGAAGCCTTCTACAGTAAACTTGTACCCATGCTTGAAACACTGGGTAGGAGCAGATCATTTCTCCAGTGCTAAAAAGTTTTTTTTTTTCTTCCGACTCTTTCAAGATTCCTAGAGGTCAGCTTATACTGTACGTGTACAGTAGGGCTGGCCGCCCATGACAGGTGTGTGCAAGCCGGCCCCTGCAATACATGCTTATACGAATGAGTATATTGTGCTGTTATGACTAGAGTTCTTTCCTAGTATAGTGCATAAAATCGTCCTTTGGTAGTTTGGATAAAATGAAACAGACGTCATGAGACACTGAGTACCAGGGAGCACAGTATTCTCTGCGTCCACGGCCTTGCAGATATACGAGGTATATACTGTTTTAGATGGCGCAGACCATGGAACCCCCTACAGATATATAGGACTCCACCGAATATATTGAATAAGGTGGCACAAGAAATTACAACTTACCAGAAACTATGTGGCAGGAAGGTGAGATTATTTGCCACAATCCCCCAAACCAAATATGAATTCTACTGTTAATGATTACGTGGGTGTTCCTATTGGATCATTGTCTACCAAACGTCCAACCGAACCGCTTCTTTTCCTTACTGGCAGTGTGCCACCGAAAGGGAGTGGACACTGTCTCGGCAAATCAGAGACCAGGACATTAAACAAACTGAAATCCATGAAGATCTGCACGTACAGTAAACGAAGCCCTACAGAAGATTACAAACTTGATGCCTTAATGAGTGAATTAGAAAAAATTAGTTGGGATATTGTAGGCCTGAGTGAGATCCACAGAAAAGAAAAAATAATTCAGCTCTAAGACAGCAACCACCTATTTTACTACAGAGGAAGGCAAAATGAAAGAGTTAGTGGTAAAGGATTTCTAATGAACAGAAATTTTGCAGAGAACATTGTTATATTAAGCAGTGTATCCGACAGAGTAGCATGGATTGTAATTAGACTAAGCAAAAGATACACCCTGAAAGTAATACATGTATATGCACAGACTTCTCAAAGCTCTGATGAAGAAATAAACATTCAATAACATCTCCCAGATTATGGAAGAAGAGACCACATATACTATACCCATGGGAGACTTCAATGCGAAAGTTGGCAAATCGAAAAATGGAGAGGCATGTATGGGAAAATTTGGAGCGGGAGAAAGGAATGACTGAGGTGAAATGGTGGTAAATTTTGCTGATATGTATAACAGAATAATGAACACATTCTGTCACAAAAGAACAGGGAGAAAAAGGACCCAGGGAAGTCCAAATAGAGAAGCAAAAGATGAAATTGATTCATTATAGCAGTTAAGAATAACACTATCATTAATGTCACAGTTATCAGCAAAGTAAATACAGGAAGTGACCATAGAATGGTGGGTTGCACAGCCAGATCCAATATCATGTGAAAGAAAGAAGCTGATTAAAAATAAAAAGATATACCCAATAAAAGTAAGTGAAAACAAAGCAGCCTTCAGTTAGAAATAACGAACAGATTTCAGGTTCCAAGTTATGCTGAGTGTGACACTGACGAGTTGAATAATAGACTAACAAAAGTGCCAAGAGAACCAGCGGAAGTAGTTGGGAAAGATAATACAGTCAAAGCCAACAAGAATTCAGAAAAGACCCTCGAGCTAATGAAAAGGAGATGAAAGTAAAAAATAAGATGAAAAAGAGTGGAATTAAATAAGCTTATCAACAAGAAACAGAGAGAAAAAAAAAAGAAAGAGAAACATGGATCAGATCAAATGAACCATGAAAAAGGAAAAAGCCTGAAACAGGTCCGAAATAAATGGCACTAGGAAAGCAACAAATTACAATATCACTGAAAGACAAAAAACGGTGAAGTCATTAAATGCTAAGATGGGATAATGAAGAGTTGAAGAATTTTCCAAGGACCTGTATGCTTCAAAGACAGTAATACCAATAGCTAACTTTTCAATTGGCATTAGTGAAATACCTGAGGTAACACCAGACGAAGTAAACATTTCTCCTAAAAGCATGAAAAGAGGGACAGCCCCAGGAGAAGATGGAATAGTAGCAGATTTACTGTCGGATGCAGGAGTACAAAACAGGCTCGCCCACTTATTTACTAGTTGTATAAAGAAGAAAATTCCCAAAACATGGTGTACTGCAATAGTTACTTCGCCTTACATAAAAGGCGACTCAAAAGATCATAGTAACTGTCGACCAGTTAGCTTGTTACCAGTAATTTAAAAACTCTTCGCTAATCTCCTTACAAACAGAATAGCAAAAATCTAGAAGGAAACCAATCTCATGAACACGCAGGATTCCGAAGCGCGTATTCGACTACTGATCATCTACATATGAAACCAGTGTGCTTTGGTTTTCTTGATTACGAAATGGCTTTCGACTCAGGGGCGCACATAGCAATTATAAATTCATTGTGGGAACGAGGAGAAAATGAGAACACTGTAAAACTGCTCGAAAACATACCGTATAAAAAGAGGGAACCGCTACAGTTAAAATTCATAAAGGCTCAGAAAATTTTAGACTGAGAAGGGTGTGCGTCAGGGAGACACAGTTTCACCAAAATTATTTACAGCATTCCTAGAAAGTATTTTAAGAAAGCTAGACTGGGAGAACAAAGAAGTAAACATAGATGGAGAAAACCTAAACCATTTAAGATTTGCAGATGACATTGTCCTGATCTCGGAAACAATAGAGTCACTGCAAGAAATGTTAAATGACCAAAAGTCTCAAAGTAGGGCAAAAAATGAACCGGAGAAAAACTAATGTTTAATCCTAACGCACCAAAGAGTGTCACCAGAATAAGCGAAGAAATTCTTGAGTCGAGGAGTACAATTATTTGGGGCAAATACTAAAACTAACGAAAGACATGATAGCGAAATAAAAAAGAAGCATTACAATTGGACGGAATGCTTCCGGTAAACACAAGGACATCATGAAAAGTAGCTTCCCAGTATGTATGAAACGAAAAGTATATAACGAATGTATAATCCCAGCTATGACGTACGGTTGTGAAACCTGGAAACTGACAAAGTCAACAGAAAATCAACTGATCCATTCTCAAAGAGCAATGGAAAGATCAGTGTTGGGAATATCTTTAAGACAAAAAGATCAGCTTGGGTGAGAGAGCAGACTGAAGTCAAAGACATTATAGAAGTTATAAAAGAACAGAACTGGAGGTAGGCATGTCATTTAGCAAAAATAAAGGATAACCGATGGAGCAGGAGGTCGACTGACTGACTCCTAGAGACTGCAAGCGTGGCAGAAAAAGGCCAGACAGGAGGTGAAAAGATGAGATAGGCATAACCTGGCAAAAATCAAGGAATTCGTGGAGAAGGCTGGGGGAGGCCTTTATTCAGCAATGGACCTGCAATGGCTGCTGCTGCTGCTGCTGCTGCTAATGATGATAGAAAACAACCACACGTGGATGCGTACCGTGTTTACGGATCATTGGGCCCTAGAGAGTTTATAAAGTCTCTTCCTTCCCTTTGTCTGCACAATACACCTCAGATCCTTTTGTATGTTATTGATGCTATGTTCATATTGAGACGATATGAGAATGCTGACGCATGACAAAAAAAAAAAAAAAAAAGCCAAGGAAGAGGGCTACGAAGCCTCTTACTAAGTACGTTGCCATATACTGTACATGTATAATTTATCAGTGAAATGCAGACTACCGAAGTGCTCCATGAAACTTACCTGGCCGAGACACCCACCCCAGGAGGAGACAACCAAGGGGTAGAAATAGTCAGCGCGGGCTTGGTGCAAGACGTGCGCACTTGTGCTTTTCCCACACGCCCCTTTGTCACTCAGGTAACTCACCACAGAGTTATCAGCCACGCGGACTACATCTCCGCCGGACCAGCCCTCGCCAGGATCAGGGTGGGGCCACTCAGCTAGTCCCAGACAGCGCCGAGGAGACGGCCACTAGCCCCTTTTCGCTGCTACTGCACAACCACACTGGGTGACGGCCACAAGCCGCACATGGGGGGAGACGGCCACAAGCTGCTCCTGCTACAACCATAAAAAAAGAAGGGGATCAGGTGACGGCCACAAGCCATGTCTCCATCAGGAGGGACCCAACACTGGTGATGGCCACAAGCTGCACCTTCAGGAGGGCGACGGCCACAAGCCACGCACCTGTGGGCCCTCTGGGAAGTAGGACACTGGTGACGGCCACAAGCCGCACCTGTACCCCTATGACAGCCACAAGCGGCACCCATGGGCAGGTGACGGCCACAAGCTGCACTATGCCCACAGGCAGCCAGGGGTACGAACCCTCAGTGATGGCCACAAACCACACAAGGAAGGAGACGGTCACAAGCCGCTCTGCCTTTCGTGTCCTAGGGGACTCAGTGGCGGCCACAAGCCATGGCGAGGAGGGAACAGCTACGTGCCTCTCCCCGCCCCCTACCCCAGTGCCTTCCCCACCTGAGGATTTCCTGGGCATTTCTAGAGTCTGTTTGTGGCAGCTCGGGTATCCTTGCCCCTTCCCTAAATAGGTACACCCTCCCAGCAGAACAACAGCTGGAGGAGGTCTGGCAAGGCCCCTCTGGTACCTGGGGTCCTAGCCTTCCAGCCAGCCCCTCTGCAGCCTCGGCCCCTGACGGGCTCTTCACCACCGAGACGCTGCAGTTCACCCCTGACAGAGGCTCAGCAGAGGAGAGACCGCAACCCACAGATCAGCCAAGACGTCCCCACGACCCCGGGGCGTGACCTCCCTTGCCTCACTCAACAACCTCCTGCCTGTCAGAGTGTGCGCCGACAGGTGCGCCTACTCTCTCTGTTTGTGCCCAGCCCTTAGGCCCGCCCCCAGGGCCCCTCAGGAAGGGCGGCCACATCACGCCACCCTCAGACCACTCCTGGACAACCCAGTTATGGCCTGGCCTCCTGACGAAGGCTCCCCGGACGTTCCAGCAGCAGCTGGCCTCCTGACGAAGGTCCCGGATGACCCAACAGCAGCCTGGCCTCCTGATGAGGCCCCAGTCCGGCCCCCAGACGAAGGCCCCTCTGGACGCCTCAACGACCGACGGCCTCCTAACGCAGGCCGCCACCCCTGGGCCCTCCACTGCTGCTGGGCCTTACCCTACAGCAAGTTTCGGCTACAATCACCTGTCCCAGAGTCCTCCGGCCTTGTCCTATTTGTGAACATATTATTTCTTTGTCAAGTGTGCCACTGTCTGTATTTGACTCAGGTAATATACGTGTAAGGCTTGTTGCCCTGTATTTTTATGCCCTGTTCCCTCTAGTTGCCTTAACTCGTCCCGTCCCAACCGATTTCCAACCTCCGATATTCTCCAGTCCCGAGCAATTTCGGATTTTTTTTATTTTTTTTTGAGGGGGGCTCAACCTTCGTTTTTGGTGAGAAACATCGAGAATTCATAGAGAAATCGCCCTCCTGAGGCAATAAATGGTGCTACAGGTGATGAGTCAGCCTTATATTTTCCCTCTTTCTCAAGGTACCTGGCTAAAGAAAACGAACTATGGAAGGGTTAACTAATTCAAGCCACTTTAAATTACATATTTATTTATTTATTTGGTACGAATTTATGTGTAGTACAAGACTATATTGGTTTTCACACATTTATATAGGCAATAGAAGCATTGTTCAGTCACCAAACACATCCACATATGGCACCTTCCTTTATGACATTACCACCTCATCACTTCTGTTTGTTTCTTTCTCTAGCTTCTTTATTTCTTTGCCTGCCATCTCACGAATCACTTTCACCGTGAATTTCGTCAATGGAGAGACCATGGGGCAACATGTCTTTACTGGCCAGGTCACTGCTAACAGGTGAATTACCAAGTTGGGGGGAGGGGGGAGGGGGAGTCAGGCAGTATCCCCACCTGACAGCAGACAGAGGAAGGTATCCCACATATGTCTACCAATAATCACCCATGAAACTTGAAAACTGTGCAAGTTATGACCCTTGCAATTGCGCGATGTACCCGTACATCGATGGGTCTAGCTGTGACAAAACGTTGCGACGTACCCATACGTCGATGGGATGCCTCGGGTTAAGATACCCAACCCGGTCTAGAAAGGAGGACCCTGCTCTAGGCTTCGTGTCTAAGGGACGACAATTCGTGCCTTACACACGCAGCACAACAATCAGTGCTGCAACTGAATCGGCTCACTTAACGTTAATTTATTGGTGCACTACACTAGATGTGTTTTTATTTATTGGTTTCGTTTATTTCACAGCCGTTTGATTAGTTTTTTGCTTTTAGTCTTTTTTATCACTTTTTTAAAAAAATTCCACAGCTGTTTGACTATACTCCATTTCACCGAGTCTGGCACCATCTCTGATGTCCTCAACGTCTGTAGTGTTGATGTAAATCCTCTGGACTAGGTAAACTTCTATGTATTTCCTTGAGAACCGGTATATAAAGGCAATACAAAAAGGTATATCTAGTATGAAAAACCTTTACCAGTGCTACAGGTGTTTAGGACATCACTGATGGTGCCAGACTCGGTGATCTGGAGTATAGTCTTCAGTGTGGTAGGTAGTTTTTAGTGGTCGTTGTAAATAATAATATATCTGTTATGTGCTGTGTTGTAGGGTGCGACTTCTCGCTCCGTAATGCACAAACTTAAACCTCAGGTATTTCCACTGTGTTTAAGGGTGCAACTTCTTATACCATAAGCCACAGGCACAAGCTTTTTGGGGTCCTTTACTACATGATCGGGCTAGAACATATACCAAAGGAACAGGGCAGAAACACAGGCAAACCAGTATTGCACATATATTGACCAGATTGACAGATACAATACAATATAGATTACTCCATGTGACACTGACAGAAATCCCTTACAATACACAGAAATAACACACACAATATAGTAGAGGGACACACGGGGGAATAATGGGTCTGTGATTCACTAGGTGTCCTGGTTGGGGCTACACATAAAGTTCCGGCCTTCTTTTGGCCTAATGCTAGTTTCTGGATATTTCTCCCTCGTATCACTATAGGACACTGAACCTTAGCACGGAGAGTCACTGAGGAAGTCACTGCATATCTCACTCACGGACTGTGGGTACGAGGGCGGTATGCGAGGGGAAAGATCGCTCACTGAGAGAAGGGGGAGATAGACAGAAGTCACACAGGGGGCAAGTGACATCACGAGAGACCAATTTCACTGGGGGGTACATGAATTAACACAGTGCACGAGGGATAGCTTGAAGAGGGGGCTTTCACGCCCTTGGAAGGTTCAGGTGGCGGCCAGGCATAGGAGGGAGGCCGGCTGGAGACGATGGAGTCACCTCACGGCAGGGGCGCCCCGTCGGCGTGACGAGAGGCCCGCCTCGGGTCCGTTGGGAGGGGGTCTCGGAAGTTGTCAGGCCCTCAGGACTAGGGCCAAACAGGGCCAGGAGGCGAGTGGCCCTGCGTATTGCCCGAGCCGTTGATGGAGTGTGGAGGACGCCATGGGACCTAGGGGAGTCCGGGGAGGAGGGCGCACCCTTCGTCTGTCGAGGACTGCAGTCTCGAGAAGAGGAGGCCGTCAGGAGTCATCTGTGGCTGCAGTGTTCCTGTGAGTCCAGCAGCGTCGGTGGCCGAGACGAGGACAGCTGGTGGACTGGATCCCTGCGGCAGGCCCACTGCACTGCGTACCTGTAGGGGAGAGTTCCACCCCGGGTGGTGAGGGAGGAAGGAGAAGGGCGTCTCACTTGGCCACAGGAGGGTTGGGCCGAGCCAGAGACTCGCTCCTTTACAGGAGCCTCCGGCTTCGTGGAGGAGGAGGTGGCAGGGCCTGCTCCCTCAGCTTGGCAGGCCCTACGAGCGATGCTGCAACTCCACACCTGGGAAAGAGGAGATCCGGCGGATGCACCTCGGGCCCGGCAAGTCCTGCGGACGTTACCGAAGCACCCTGATGGAGAAGAGGAAGAAGAGGATTCGACCGATGCTCCTTCGGCCAGGCAAGTCCTGCGGACGTTGCCAAGGCACCTCTTGTTCTGAGGGTGGCAGGAGGGAGAGATCGGCGGATGCTCTCGGGCGGACAAGTCCTGCGGACGTTGCCACGCTCCTGCTGTGGGTCTGGCGCAGCCGCGGCATACCTGGCAGGTGACTCTGCAGTGGTAGGTCCAGCGAATGCTGCAACAGCTGTGCTCCCTGTCTCAGGACGGGCAAGAGAGATCAGATCGACGCTTCCACACTGGCTAGCCCAACAGGCGTAACCGTGCCTCCGCTCCTGCAGGTGGGTGGCGGATGAGGAAGAACCAGCAGTCACTCCCTCTCCAGCAATTCTGGCGGATTTTGCTGGGCTGCTGTGTGGGGCTGTTGTAAAGCAACTCCCACCCCAAGTCTGGTGATGGCTGTTACGGGTGGAGAGTAACGTTCCCGGACTGCTACCTTGGGTCTGGTCTGGTTGCGTGGAGGAGGGGTTTATGGGAGAAGGTGAGGTGTGTCGTTGTGGCCCGGAAAGCCGCGTCACCTGTAAGGTGACTGTTTCCTTCTCGCTATTGTGGGTAGAGGTGTCGTTGTCAGGGTGCATTTTAATATCCGCTACGGTAATGTCTCTTTTGGGTAATTTAGTTGTTTCTCAAATAAAGCAGTGGTTTCCACACCCTTCTTGATTTAGTTATTCTGGGTGATTTAGCTCCTAATGTCGCTACGTGGCAGCAGTAGTTGTCACTCAGCCCTTTTTTCATAGTGGTTTCGGGAAAAGACTGTTCTGATGCCCTTTCTTCAGTTTTGCTTGCTGTCCCATAGTTCCTATATTGCTCTTTCTTATTCATTTCCTCTGCCTATTTTAACTAGGCGGAGATTTTTCTCCTTTTTGTCTTATATCATGTGTTACGCTCTGCGTTTTAAGGCACGACTTCTCGCTCCGTAAGACACAGACACAAGTCTTGGATTCGTTTCTGTGTTTTTATGGCGCGACCTTTCGCTCTGTAAGACACAGATACACGCTTAGGTGTTCTTTATTTCAAGACCGGGCTAGAACATACAGTATACCAAAGGAACAAGGCAAAAACACAGGCAAACCAGTATTACACATATATTAACCAGGTCGATGGACACAATACAGTATAGAACAATTACAGGTGGCACTTGCAGAATCCCTTAACATACAGTTAAGGCAACACACAATATAGCAGTATGGCACACTGTGGATTATAAGTCTGTGGCTCACTGGGAGTCCCGACTGGGGCAGCATACACTGTTCAGCGTTAGTCTGGCGGTTCTAGGCCTGGAGTATATTCTACCCTTATCACTGGGGGAGCACTGAACCTTCACATTAACGGGAGTTCACTGGGGATCATAGATGGAGTCATAAGTCACTATATTCGCCGACAGGAGTGAGTGGGGTCTGAGATGGTTGTTGCAACACGGGGAGGGGGGTGCACAGGAGTTATCACAGGAAGAGGGAGGATTACACAGGGGGAACGTTTCATTGGGGGTTTACAACAGGGGGAGGTTATCACTCACAGCTCTGGTGGAGTCTCATAAGGGGTAAGGGTGACTTACGGTTTCGGGGTCGAGTCCGGAAGGTTCAGGTGGCGGCCCGGTGTAGGGGGGAAGCCGTCCAGGTAGTGTGGCCCGATGTAGGGGGGAGGTCATCCAGGCAGTGTGGGGCTGCCTCACGACGTGAGCGATGAAGTGGTGCAATCAGAGGTTCACCTTTGGTCCTCCGGGAGGCGGCCTCGGGGGTTGCCGGGCCCTTGGGGCTGAGGCTGAACAAGGCCAAGAGGCGGGTGGCCCTATGCTGGCCTCGGGACGTCGTCGGAGTGCGGTGGGCGGCCTCGGGCTGGGGAGAGCCTAGGGTCAGCGGCATACCCTCCGTGGCTGGGGGCTGCAGTCTCGTTGGGGTGAGGGGACCATCAGGAGTAGTCTGTGGCCACGGCGCCCCTGTGAGTCCATCAGCATCTGCGCCTAGGGAGGGGACGGCTGGATAGACAGGACACCCACATCCGGTCCACTCCACACGTCCTGCCACGAAGTACCTATTGGGGAGCAATCTCCACCCCAGGTGGTGTGAGGGGAGGCAGAGGGGCGTCTCGCTCGGCAACAGGAGGAGTGGGCCGAGCCAGAGACCTGCTCCTCTATGGGAGCCTCTGACCTAGTGGAGGAGGGAGAACCGGTGGTCACTCCCTCTACTTGGCAGGTCCGACAGACGCTGCCGGAACTCCATGCTGGGGACGGAGGTGGAGATTCTGACAAAGCTCTTCCGGCCTGGCAAGTCCGGCGGACGTTGCCCAGGCTCCCAGGCTGGGGAGTGGAAGAAGGAGATCTGGCGGACGCTCCTCCTGCCTGGTAAGTCCAGCGGACGTTACCGGGGCACCACTCGTCCCGGGGGCGGCAGGAGGGAGAGATACGGCTGACGCTCTCGACTGGGCAGGTCCTGTGGACGCTACCATGCTCCTGCTGACGGGGGAAACTCGCAGCCACGGAATACCCAGTGGGTGCCTCCGCTATGGCAGGTCTGACGGACGCTACCAGGGCTCTGCTCCATTTCCTGGGATGGGCAGGAGAGGTCCAGGGGATGCTCTCACGTCGACTAGTCCGGCGGACGTAACCGTGCCTCCGCTCCCGACGGCGGGTGGCAGAAGAGGGAAAACCGGCGGTAGCTCCCTCTACAGCAAATCCGGCGGATGTTGCTGTGCCACTGCTTCCCTGGAGTGTCGTAGGGCTGAGAAGACCGGCGGTCGTTCTCCCACTGCTAGCAGTTCCAGCAGCATCTGCCGAAGGCCTACGTGGGACTGCGTGACTGCAAGTCCCACCTTCTGGCGATGGCTACTGCAGCCAGAGAGTAATATCCCCGGTCTGCTATGTTGGTGTTGGTCTGGTTGCGGGGAGGAGGGGGGTATGGGAGAAGGTGACGTGGGCCGGTGTGGCCCGGAAGGTAGAGTCACCTGTCCGGCGTCGCCTTGTAGGGTACTCGTCACCTCCCCGTCATCTCCTTGGTGGGTGGGGATGTCGGCGTCGGGGCGCATTTTATCATGTAAATAAATGACAGAATAGGACATCCCTTCAAAATAATTTATTTCTATAATCATATTTTAGTGTTTATCTGTTGCTACAGCTCAATATTCAAAATGAAGTGATGGCAATTTTACACTCGGTTAAAATGAAGAAAGTAAAGTAGTTTTTAGTCACGTTAGTGTAGGAGGGTTAGTATATATACCTTCCTCAGACGATAGAACTGTTAATTGTGAATATATAACAGTCCTGGCCTAACTTATGATCCCCTAGGATCTTTGTCTGGTCGAAACTGTTGTATATATCTGCAGAAAAGTCTCATTTTCATTATAAATTCATCCACATCTTTCTCAGTGATATGTTGTGTTACACTTAACGTACCGTACATTATCCAAGCTTAATACTGTATACTGTATATACGAGCACGGATGCATGCATGTATGTAAGTGTGCGTGTATGCCTGCATGCCTGTGTGTGTAGGTCCATATATAAATCTATATAAATATGTGCACTGTGCATGCGCAGCAGTCTGTTCAAGCTCGTAAGAGTAATTGTGACAGTAACAGTAGACGAGTACGCCTGAGTGTTGATAAAATGCATCTTACATGTACAGGTATACATATATGTATGTATGTATGTATATGTATCTGTGGTTGAAATTTACCTTCTGTCAGTCTTCGACAGCTGTCCTAACACCTGTGCGATTTGTTTTACACACACACACACACACACACACACAAAGCAAAGAGAGAGAGAGAGAGGCGTATGACGCGGGGCGGTAGCAGCTCCCCCAGAACTAGGGGAAACATTTCTTTTTCAAGGCAAAGATTTATTTTTCAGGACAATTCTGACGGTGTACTGGTATCAGTGAAAGGAATTTTCACACACACACACACACACACACACACACACACACACACACACACACACACACACACACACACACACACATGTGCACCTGTGTTCTTAGACTCACCTTCCTCATTGAAGCTCCACAGTTGTTGGAACAGGTGTAAAAAACTTTAGTGAACTTACCTACTTACCTACCTACCTACCTACATATACACATACATACGAGTACATAAATACTGTAAGCACAGTAAATACATGCATAAATGCATACAGTTACATATTCTATGTACATTACACACATACATTCATATAATACACATACTCGCATATTGGTCTTGCACATGGGCATGACACATGCAAATCTGTGTGGCAACATGTGCAAAGGTGTGTATAGGACAACTAGGCCTCGGGAAACTGACTGTAATTTGTGTCCAGAGCTGGAGTCAAATATATATATCATATATTGGCATTGGTGAGAACCAGTATCCTCTTTAGGCCCAAAATGATCCACAGGTATACGTGGCAAGTGATGAGAAGAGTGGGTGGTGACCTGAGTGGACGGAAGGCAACGATTGATTATGCGTGTGCGGATGACAGAATGAGAAGGTATGTAATGAATGCAAGGGCATACAGAGTAAAATGCACCCTGACAATGACACCTCCACTCACCATAGCGAGAAGAAAACAGCCACCTTACAGGTGACGCGGCCTTCCAGGCCACAATGACACACCTCACCTTCTCCCATAAGCCCCTTCTCCCCGCAACCGGACCAGACCCGAGGTAGCAGTCCGGGAATGTTACTCTCCACCCTGTAACAGCCATCACCAGACTCGGGGTGGGAGTTGCTCTACAGCAGCCCCACACAGCGGCCCAGCAAAATCCACCGCAATTACTGGAGTGGGAGCAACCGCTGGTTCTTCCTCATCTGCCACCTACCTGCAGGAGCGGAGGCACGGTTGCGCCCGGTGGGCTAGCCGGTGCGGGAGCATCAACCAGATCTCTCCTGCCCGTCCTGAGAAATGGAGCAGAGTTGTGGTAGCGTCTGCTGGACCTACCACTGCAGAGTCACCCGCTGGGTACACCATGGCTGTGCCAGACCCCCAGCAGGAGCGTGGTAACGTCCGCAGGACTTGCCCGCCCGAGATTATCTCCTGGATTTCTCTCCCTCCTGCCGCCCTAGAGGCGCCTTGGCAACGTCCGCAGGACTTGCCTGGCCGAAGGAGCATCCATCGGATCCCCTTCTTCCTCTCCTCCATCAGGGTGCCTTGGTACTGTCCGCAGGACTTGCCTGGCCGAAGGAGCATCTGTCAGATCCCCTTCTTCCTCTCCTCCATCAGGGTGCCTTGGTAATGTCCGCAGGATTTGCCTGGCCGAAGGAGCATCCGTCGGATCCCCTTCTTCCTCTCCTCCGTCAGGGTGCCTCGGTAATGTCCACAGGACTTGCTGGGCCCGAGGTCAATCTGTCGGATCTTCTCTTTCCACAGCGTGGAGTTGCGGTGGCGCCCGTAGGGCCTGCCAAGCTGAGGGAGTGGGCTCTGCCCTCCCCCTCCTCCACGAAGCCAGAGGCTTCTGTAGAGGAGCGAGTCTCTGGCTTGGCCCAACCCTCCTGTGGCCGAGTGAGACGCCCTTCTCCTTCCCCTCCTCACCACCCTGGGTGGAACTCTCTCCCCTACAGGTTTGCTGTGCAGTGGGCCTGCCACAGGGATCCAGTCTGCCCCGCTGCCCTTGCCTCGGCTGCCAACGCTGACGGACTCACAGGGGCACAGCGGCCGCAGGTGACTCCTGACGGCCTCCTCCTCCCGAGACCGCAGTCCTCAACCGATGAAGGGCGCACCCTCCTCCCCGGGCTCCCCTGGGTCCCAAGGCGTCCTCCACACTCCAACAATGGCTCGAGCCATACGCAGAGCCACTCACCTCCTGGCCCTGTTTGGCCCTAGTCCTGAGGGCCCGACAACTCCTGAGGCCACCTCCCGACGGACCCGAGGCGGGCCTCCTGTGACTCCTACGGGGCACCCCCGCTGTGAGGCGACTCCATCGTCTCCAACCGGCCTCCCTCCTACGCCTGGCCGCCACATAAACCTTCCGAGGGCATGAGAGCCTCTCTCTTCCTGCTACCACTCCCGCATTGTGTTAATTCATGTACCTCCCCCAGTGAAATCTGTCCCTTGTGACATCCCTCCTTCCCTGTGTGACTTCTGTACATCTCCCCCTTCCCTCAGTGAGTGACATCCTCCCATATCGCCCTTGTACCCCCAGTCCGTGAGTGAGATAAGCAGTGACTTCCTCACTGATTCAGTGAACGCCCTTCCCTAGTGCCAAGGTTCAGTGTCCCATAGTGATACGAGGGTGCAATATCTAAAAACTAGCATTAGGCCGAAACAAGGCCGGAACTTCATGTGCATTCCCCCGTGTGCCTCTCTGCTGTATTGTGTGTTATTTCTGTGTAATGTAAGGGATTTCTGTCAGTGCCATATGAAATGATCTATCTTTTATTGTGTCCACCAATCTGGTCAGTATATGTGCAATAATGGTTTGCCTGTGTTTTTGCCCTGTTCCTTTGGTATATGTTCTAGCCCGGTCATATAGTAAAGGACCCCAAAAGGCTTGTGCCTGTGGTTTATGGTGTGAGAAGTCGCGCCCTTAGACACAGCGGAAACACCTGAGGTTTGAGTCTGTGCATTACAGAGCGAGAAGTCGCACCCTAAAACACAACGCATAACACAGAGGTTGAGAGAGTGGACTTTCGGACCACCATGTGGTGGTGGTGAAAGTCATGGATCAAGTGCAATGAAGGAATGGGAGGAGGGAAGGACAGGAGGAAGTAGTTATACAATGAAGGTAGAGAGGTTGCAAGAGGATGAAAAAAAAAAAAGGCACTTTCTAATGGAGAAGTGAAGGAACGACTGGGTAAAAATGATTTGAAGCAGATGGGGGAGGTGAAAGGTGTGTGCAAGATTTTCAAAGAAGAAATCTGTGCAGCATATGAGGTGGTGTGCGAAGTGACAGCAAGACGTAAGGGGGTGCAAGGAAAAGCATGGTGAAATGAAGAGGTAAGACAAGCTGTGGCGCAAATGAAGAAAGCATGTAGTGAGTGGATGGGAAGCAGAGGCATGGAGGAAGCTGAGAGACGGAAGAGAGAGTTATATGTCGAGAGGAAGAGACAGGTGAAAAGATTAGTAAGAGAGTAAAAAGAGAGTGGATGAGGAATTTGGACGGAATTTGAGTGAAAAGTGGAGGGAATGTAAGAAAATGTTCTGGAAGGAGGTAAAGAGTTATAGACAGGGTGATAAAGAAGTTAGTTGGGGAGTGAACGATCAAAATGGTAGATTGATACTGGAGAAGGGAGAAAAAGTGAGCAGATGGATAGAACACTTTAAGGAATTGTTAAACATAGAGAATGAAGTAATGCAAGTATAAATGGCTAGATTATAACTGGGAGAAGGAGGAAGGTGAGACGGGAGGAAGAGGTAAATAGGATGAAAGCAGTGGAAGCAATGAAGAAGGTCAAAATGGGGAAAGCCCCAGGAATTGATGGAGTGTGTGGTGAAATGTTGAAGCATGGGGAAAAGATAGTAGTAGAATGAATATGGAAGATATGCAGATTGGCCTGGGAGGAAGGTAGAGTCCCAGAGGATTGGAGGTCAAGTAGAGTTATTCCCCGGTCCAAATGAAAAAGGGAAAAAGAAGTGTATGGTAATCATAGTGGTATTTGTCTTCTTAGTGAAATAGGAAAAGTATATGGTAGGATGCTTATTGACAGAGTTAGGGAAATAACAGAGGAACTAGCTGGAGAAGAACAGAGAGGTTTTATGAAGGGAATAGGTTGTGCAGTGTAGATCAGATCATCATTAGGTCTTTAGTGGAAAAGTTTGTAGAAAACGAAAAGATATTGTATGTGGCCTTCATGGATTTGGAGAAAGCTTATGACAGGGTGGATAGACAAAGAATGCGGAAAATATTAAGGATATATGGAGAAAATGGGAAACAGTTGAATGTCGTGAAGAGTATATATGAGGGTGCTAAGGCTGTGGTACTTGTGAATAGTGAACTGAGTGAATTTTTCTCTCTCAATGTTGGATTGAAACAGGGATGTGTCATGTCCCCATGGTTGTTCCATCTGTATGTGAATGGGCTTATAAAAGATATACAAGGTAGGGCAGTGGATGTTAGAGTGGCCCTAAAGAGAGAGGGCAGCGTCTGGAAACTTCCTGTACTGTTGTTTGCAGATAATACTGTATTCTTAAGTGAAGACGAAGGGGAACTGCTAGGCTTTGTAAATGAGTTTGGGAGAGTGTGTAAGAAACGGAATCTAAAGGTGACTCTAGAGGAGAGTAAAGTTATGCAGCTGTTTTCTTGGTCTTGAGAGAAATGAAGTCACTGAATGTACAGTAGAGTTGGATGATGAGTAAAAAGGAATATGTGAGTGCATTTAAGTACTTAGGTAGTGTGATGAGTAAGGATGGAAGTTTGGATAATAAAGTGCTTGAAAGTGTGCAACAAGCAATGATTTGAAGTAGATAAGTTTAACATGGAAGTAATAGAGTTGCTGCATTACAGTATTGTGATCCCATCTCTAACGTATGGAAGTAAAGCTTGGACCTTGTTGGCAGGACACAAGTCAAGAGTAAAGACCAGTGGAAATGAGTTCTCAGAGAGGAGCATGTGGCGTTACATGAAGAGACAGACTGAGAAATGAGGAAGTGAAGAAGCACTGTGATGTGGATGTGGATGTGATAGAAAGCACTAGGAGATAATTATGCACTTAGATGGTTTGGCCATGTGGAGAGAATGCAGAGAGAGAGAGAGAGAGAAAGAGAGAGAGAGACTAACAAGAAGAGTATATGTGAGCGAGGTGGAGGGGGAAGAGCGAGGGGGAGGCCGAGTATGAGATGGAGGGAGGGAGAGGAAAGGTATGTGAGAGAGGGAGTGTGAGCTGGGGAGAGGGCAGTGAAATGGCGGAGGACAGGGCGACATGAAGGTGATTTGTTTGTGACTACACCCCGAGTGCGGCTTGTGGCCGGCATGGGGGTGCTCGTGCAGCTTATGGCTGTCATGGGGGTGCAGGTGCGGCTTGTGGCCATCACGGGGGTGCAGGTGCGGCTTGTGGCCGTCACAGGGGTGCAGGTGTGGCTTGTGGCTGTCACCGGTATCCTACTTCACAGAGGGCCCGCATGTGCACGGCTTGTGGCTGTCACCAGTGTTGGGTCCCTCCTGACGGAGGTGCGGCTTGTGGCCGTTGCTTCTCCAGGAGTGCGGCTTGTGGCAATCCCCTGATCCCCTTCTTTTTTTAGGGTTGTAGTGGGAGTGGCTTGTGGCTGTCTTCCCCCATGTGTGACTTGTGGCTGTCACCCGGTGTGATTTGGGGGTAGCAGCAAAAGAGCTGCTAGTGGCCGTCTCCTGGATACTGACTGGGACTAACTGAGGAACCCCGACCCGATCCTGGGGAGGTTTCGTTCGTTTACAGATTTCTGCCCCTATAGTGAAGGGCGGGCCATACTTTGGCCTGGTCAGTGGGGTGTGGGGTGATTAAAAAATAGTAAGGGGGAAGACAGGGCCTCGGGACTGACCAGCACACACGCCCTGTCTTCTGGCTGGGTTTGTGGTGTGTGTGCCTGGGGAGGTTTGTTCATTCGTTTACAGATTTCTGCACCTATAGTACAGGTCGGGTCATACTTTAGCCCGGTCAGTGGAGTGTGGGCTGATTACAAAATAGTATGGGGGAAGATAGGGCCTGAGGACTGCCCAGCACACACGCCCTGTCTTCTGGCTGGCTTTGTGGTGTGTGTGTGCCCCCCTGGGGAAGGCTGGTCTAGCGGACATGTAAGCCGTGGCTGATAACTCGGTGGTGAGTTACCTGAGCGCGAGAGGGGTGTGTGGGAAAGGCACAAGTGCGCCCGTCTTGCACCGAGCCCACGTTTACTATTTCTACCCCTTGGATGTTTTCTCCTGGGGTGGGTGTCTCGGCCAGGTACGTTTCATGGGGCACTTCGGCAGTCTGCGTTTCAATATTTATCGCTTCAGCCTTGCCCGCTCCCAGTTTCACATTTTCCACAATGATGTCGATCTTCACTGCTATCATCAAACCTGTTTTTTCTTTTTTGTCTCTTCTCCACAGTTTATATTTACCATCTCCCAAGTGGACATTAATATCCTGTCTTAATTTGGTCTCTACAAAGCACATAATATCTGGTTCATGTACCCTTAAGTAATCGTTGATTCTTAACCTTGTGTGTGTGTGTGTGTGTGTCCGCATAATGGAAACATGTTTATTTAGGTTAATTTAATTTTACCGACTTTTTTTTTTATAATGGTTTCGCTGTAAAATACAGCATTGTTCAATTTTTAATGGATGAGTACACATCTTTTACAAACAGACAATGCCATTATTTCAGTTTCATAACTATGGTTTTTATTCGGTGTTAAGTTGGTGAGTGGGGTGTGCCTGCAGAGATGGATGAGAATGGCAGTGCTTTAGTGGACATTTGTGCTGGGAGGGGGTTGGTGGTAGTTAATACCCTCTTCAGGCACAAAATGATCCATAGGTATACATGGCGAGTGGTGAGAAGAGAGGACCAGGGAATGAATGAACGGAAGGCAATGATTGACTATGTGTGTGTGGATGAAAGGATGAGAAGATGTATAATGGATGCAAGAGTATATAGAGGTTGGGGGAGTGGACTTTCTGACCACCAAGTCAGAATCCAAACAAGATGGAGGAAGAGAAGAAGGGAAAGACAGGAGGAAGTATTTGTTACAAGGAGGGTAGAAAAGTTACAAGAGGATGGAATAAAGGCTGAATATAGAAGGGAAGTGGAGGAGCGATTGGGTAAATATAGATTGGAGCAGATGGGGGACGTGGAGGGTGTGTGCAAGGTATTCACAGAAGAAATCTGTGCAGCATGTGAGATGGTGTGTGGAGTGAAGAGAAGACGAAAGGGGATTCAGGGAACAGCATGGTGGACTGAAGAGGTGAGAGAGGCTGTGGCACAAAAGAAGAAAGCATATAATGAGTGGATGAGGAACAGGGGCAACGAAGAAGCTGAGAGACGGACGAGAGAGTTATATGTAGCGAGGAGGAGAGAGGTGAAAAGATTAGTAAGAGTGAGTAAGAAGAGAGTGGATGAGGAATTTGGAAGGAATTTGAGTGCAAAGTGGAGGGAATGTAAGAAAATGTTCTGGAAGGAGGTAAAGAGAGCTAGACAGGGTGCCAACGAAGTCAGTGGGGGTGTGAAAGATAAAAATGGTAGATTACTAGTGGAGAAGGGAGAAAAAGTAAACAGATGGAGAGAACACTTTAATGAACTGTTGAACATAGAGAATGAAAGTAATGCAAGTATAAGTGGCTGGGGAATGGCAGGGAGAAGGAGGGTTGTGAGAAGAGAGGAGGAAATCACCAGGATGGAAGTGGTGGAAGCAATGAAGAAAGTTAAAATGGGGAAAGCCCCAGGAATTGATGGAGTGTGTGGTGAAATACTGAAGCATGGGGGAGAGATGGTAATAGAATAGATGTGGAAGGTGTGCAGATTGGCTTGGGAGGAGGGTAGAGTCCCGGAGGATTGGAAGTCAGGTATAATTATTCCTCTGTACAAAGGAAAAGGGGAAAAAGCAGTGTGTGGCAATCATAGGGGCATTTGCCTTCTCAGTGTAATAGGAAAAATATATGGTAGGATACTTATTGACAGAGTTAGGGAAATTACTGAGGAATTAGTTGGAGAAGAACAAGGAGGTTTTAGGAAGGGAAGAGGTTTTGTGGACCAGATATTCATTCTTAGATCCTTAGTGGAAAAGTTTCTAGAGAAGGGCAAGAAGTTGTATGCAGCCTTCATGGATCTAGAGAAAGCATATGACAGGGTGGATAGAAAAGGTTTGTGGAAGGTATTAAGAATATATGGAGTGGATGGGAAGTTGTTGAAGGCAGTGAAGAGTATGTATGAGGGTGCTAAGGCTGCAGTGCGTGTGGATGGCAAACTGAGCGAATCTTTCCATTTGAAGGTTGGATTGAAACAAGGATGTGTCGTGTCTCCATGGTTGTTCAATCTGTATATGGATGGGGTTATAAAAGAGATACAAGGTCGGGCAGTGGATGTCGGAGCGGCCCTAGTGAGAGGGGGCAGTGTTTGGAAACTCCCTGTACTGTTGTTTGCAGATGATACTGTGTTGTTGAGTGAAGACGAAGGGGGGCTGCAAGGCTTGGTAGATGAGTTTGGGAGAGTAAGAAACGGAATCTAAAGGTGAATGTGGGGAAGAGTAAAGTGATGGTCTTCAAGTGAAGCCAGTGAATGTACAGTGAGATTGGATGGGAAGGAAATGGAGAATGTGAGTGAATTTAAGTATTTGGGCAGTGTGATGA
This sequence comes from Birgus latro, assembly GCA_018397915.1. NCBI lineage: Eukaryota > Metazoa > Arthropoda > Malacostraca > Decapoda > Coenobitidae > Birgus > Birgus latro. Next base: position 66,230 of record JAGKTI010000467.1, read on the forward strand.
GTAAGGATGGGAGTCTGGAGGGTGAGGTGCTCGAAAGGGTACAGCAGGGAAGGAAGGTTGCTGGTTCGTTGAAAGCAGTGATAAGAAACAGGGAGGTGAGCATGGAAGTGAAAAAGTTGTTACATGACAGTATTGTGATACCAACTCTGACATATGGAAGTGAAGCTTGGACCCTGTTGGAAGGACAGAAGTCAAGAGTGAGAGCAGTGGAAATGAGTTATTTGAGAGGAGCATGTGGAGTCACATGGAGAGACAGACTAACAAATGAGGAAGTGAAGGACCGTTGTGGTGTGGTTGGGGACGTGATGGGAAGCGTTAGGAGAAACACGTTAAGGTGGTTTGGGCATGTGGAGAGGATGGAGAGTGAAAGATTGACGAGGAGAGTGTATGTGAGTGAGGTGGAGGGGGCGAGAGGGAGGGGGAGGCCGAGGATGAGATGGAGGGATGGAGTGGAGAGGTATATGAGAGAGGGGGGTGTGAGTTGGGAGCGTGGTAGTGAAGAGTGACATGGAGGCGATTTGTTTGTGGCCACCCCGTTTGGGATTGAGGTGTCTGGCAATAGATAGATAGAAGTTTCCCGTACTTAATAGCCGAATATAACTCTGCCGGAACCATCCATCGAACGATTCAAGTCGAACGTTTGTAGGGTTATGCGATGCAACCGTAAACATTGCCGCAACATTGCCGCTGGTGTGGGAGGGGGTAATGAACTTACCTATTCTACAGGTATTTTCAGTATCGATGTACCATTTTTATAGGATCAGGGTGCATGTTGATGACTGTAGCAGCTTTAACTAGTGTGGTAAGGTGCTGTAATCACCCAGTTGTTTACCTGGGAATCGTTTTGGGTTGGTATTGCAATTTCAAAACGATTTAAAGGGACGTTTTGTAAGCGATGGGTGGGTTAAGGAGTGTAGTAGATATTTTGACCTATGTTGTCTTAGTGTACTTTCTTATGTATACTGTGACCCAGAAGTCATCTGTGTTGAGTTCAGTTGAAAATATGCTGTTGCCTCATAACAGGTTTAATCAGGTAACAACATTAGTTCGGTAAATTTTCTTCGGAAATACACCCAACTAATTGGACACGGAAATTAATATGCTCATTGCTACCTTTTAAGCAGTTCTAAGCATTTTCTGCTATGGAAACATATGTTGCAAATGCTTTTCCTTGTACATAAGGAGTTGGGGGGAGGGGGGAGTCTTCAGCTGTCTTTCATTGCATCTAGCTTTACCTAACCTAATGTAATTTGGTCAGACTTAACATAATTTAATCTAGTCTGGACGTATATTCAATAACAGGTGGGGCTATGAGCTGAACAACCCTCACTCCTATTCCTTATCTACTTAGTACTAAAAGTGCATTTGAAACGAATGTAAGTAGAAGAAAAATTGATTAAAATTGTATAAACTAAATGTCAAACATGAATTTCACTCTACGTTAGTTGAGTGTATTAGTGTATTTTCGAAATAATACCATTAATTCTTTACCAAATGGGTGTGGCCTTCCCATATTTTCTATTGAAATGAGTCTTTCACAGGTTGTCATTATTCCTGGATTATCACAGCTGCTGGGCATTTTTATAAACTTCCCTCCAAAAGCTATGGATGAGGATTTGGAATGTATAAGTACTGTACAGTATTCTGCTGATGTTTGCCATTAGCTGGCCATATTTAACATTGCTGATGTGCATTTTTTAATTTGAAAGCTGGCTGTCAAATGCAAGTTAGGTTAGGTTGGTTTAGGTTTGGTTTGGTTAGGTTAGGTTAAGTTAAGTTTGGTTAAATAATTTCCTATTGCTCTGATATGGGATACTGACACAGCCAGTCGGAGAGGTCGTTGGTAAACACTGCTGTGGGTGACCTGGCTGTTTCCTTAAATACCCAAAAATAGTTATGGTATTATGCTGATGTAATGAAGGCCAGGCAAATCCAGGTTAGTGCCCAGTGGCCAACAAGCACGCAAACCCAGCCATTCTTGATCCCTTCCACAACCTGTTCTTCACAAGATGCCTCTCATGACCCCTACTGGCAACTCCTACTGCACTGTTACCACCTGTGGTTCTGCCACCTCCAGCATTCCACATGAACACCAGTTCAGATGACATCTATCAGGGGTTTGGATTGGAAGACTGTCATTTCTTATTTGACAAAAGCAGCTGTGTTTCCCTGTCTCTCAGTTTCCAATGTAATGGGATCTATAAAAGCCCGTGTTGCATAGAGGCTAAGTGGGGATCCTCTGTTTGGCTCAGTGGTAACATACGTGCGTATGAACACGAGGGCGTGAGACCGAATCTCGGCCAGACCAGTGATTAATTTGTGAAGTTTCATTCCGGTTATTACCTTGGTTGGCAGCGGTGTGGGATGTGAGGTGAGGCTTGGAGGGCAATGATGTTGTCAGCTGACAGCATCTCAGTCCCTACATCCTGGGGACAAGCTGTTTGATGTGGTCCACAACATCCCCAATGGTGGCTTCCTATGCCATGCTACCATGTGTGTTTTGAAACTCACCAAATTAATCACCAAAGGGAGAAAAGAGTGCTGTAATGGGGTCTATAAAAGCCCGCATTGCTTAGGGGCAAAGCAGGGTTCCTTTGTTTGGCTCAGTGGTAACGTGCTTGCGTTTGCAGCACGAGGGCCCAAGATCGAGTCCCAGCCAGGACAGCGTGATTAATTTGTTAAGTTTGAGTTCCATTAGTACACCTAGTAGCTACAGTATATAATACTGTATTATTTTCACCCATCCCTTCTATGACTGGTGCTGTGAAGCCCCATATTTACCAAACACATATCACCCTTACTTTTGATGTTTATCTTCACTGATTATCTTCATTTTACCTTGCTAATGATAAAGCATTTTACAGCTTATACAGTATAGTACAGAGTGTACAGGTAGCTACAGTTGGCCACATGTGAACCTGGGACAGTATCCATGTGAAATGGAGGTCTATCAACCCATTCTTTTGATATTCATGCTGCACAGTTATGTGGCTATTTTGACTACTGTGTGACAGCAATGTTCATTCATGTTCTTGTCACCAGCAAACATGTGAATGTGTCAGGCTTGTGAAGTGCTCAGATCCCAGACCTCATCTATGCACTGATGCTTTCCCAGGGTTCATATGTGGCCAACTGTACATTACATTAGTAGTAAAGATTCTAATGTTTAGCTAAGTGTAACATTTGCATGTTACCAAATATAAGGTTCTCTTGCAGGATTGGCAATCTGTAGTTGTGACATTTCATAACCTTTCTTGTTGTTGCCTATTTCATGGCCAAATTCTTTTTTTGCATGCTTCCTATAGTTATGGTTGCTGAACCCACTGGTACACTTTTAATCAGAAGAATCTGGGTGGGGGTTGACTTTGGAGGGAGTATGAGTGTCATGTTGTGCTGGGTCTGGTTTGAAATTAAGTTTTCCCATTAGAAGTTTTGTCATTTCTTGTGAATTCCTCTTATGTGTAGTTTTCCCCAGTCCCAAAAATAATTAAATGGGAAGTTCGTTGCACAGAAAAGTTTGTAATGTAAGAGTAAACATACATCTGTCTATCTGTCTGTCTATTGCCAGACACCTCAATCCTGTAAGGAGTGGCCACAAACAAATTGTCTCCATGTCACCCTGTCCCACTCCATTCTGCTGCCATGCTCCCAGCTCACACCCCCCTCTCTCATATACCTCTCCACTCCATCTCTCCATCTCATCCTTGACCTCTCCCCCCTCCACCACATTCACATACACTCTCCTCATCAGTCTCTTGCTCTCCATCCTCTCCACATGGCCAAACCACCCCAGTGTGTTTCTCCTAATGCTCCCTATCACAGCCACATGCACACCACAACGCTTCACTTCCTCATTTTCCAGTCAGTCCCTTCATGTGACTCCATATGATCCTCTCAGATAATTCATTTCCACTGCTTTCACTCTTGACTTGTGTTCCTCCAACCAGATCCGAGCTTCACTTCCTTACATTAGAGCTGGTATCACAATACAGTACTGTCATTCAGTAACTTTTTCACTCCCCTGCTCACTTCCCTATTTCTTAGAACTGCTTTCAAAGAATCATCAACCTTTCTTCCTTGTTGTACTATTTCAAGCACTTCACCTTCTAAACTTCCATCCTTGCTCATCACACTACCCAAGTACTTAAATGCATTCATATTTTCCATTTCCTCCTCATCCATCCTCACTGTACATTCAGTGACATCATTTCTCTCGAAGACCATAACTTTATTCCATTTCATACACACTCTCTCAGACTCATTTACCAAGCCTTGCAGCTTCCCTTCATCTTCACTTAACAACACAGTATCATCAGCGGACAACAGTACAGGAAGTTTTCACACACTGCTCTCTCCCATTAGGGCTGCTCCAACATCCACTGCCCTACCTTGTATCTCTTTTATAACCCAGTCTGTATACAGAATGAACAACCATGGAGACATGACACATTCCTGTTTCAATCCACCATTCAGATAGAGAAATTCACTCCGTTCATTGTCCACATGCACTGCAGCCTTAGCACTGTCATACATACTCTTCATGGCATTCAACAGCTTCCAGTTTACTCTATATTCTTCATACTTTCCACAATCCTTGTCTGTCTCTTCTACTACTATCCACTGCCAGACGCCTCAGTCCCGTAAGGGGTGGCCACAAACAAATCGCCTCCATGTCTCCCTGTCCCCCACCATTTCACTGCCCTGCTCCCAGCTCACACCCCCCCCCTCTCTCATACACCTCTCCACTCCATCCTTCCATCTCATCCTGGTCCTCCCCCTCCCCCTTCCCCCCTCCACCTCACTCACATACATTCTCCCTGTCAGTCTCTCACTCTCCATCCTCTCCACATGGCCAAACCACCTCAGTGTGTTTCTCCTAATGCTTTCTATCACATCCACATCCACACCTCAGTGCTCCTTTACTTCCTCATTTGTCAGTCTGTCTCTCCATGTGACTCTACATGCTCCTCTCAAGTAACTCTTTTTCCACTTCTCTCACTCTTGTCCTTTGTCCCTCCAACAAGGTCCAAGCTTCACTTTCATATGTTAGCGTTCATATCACAGTACTGTCATGTAGTAACTTTTTCACTTCCATGCTCAGTTCCCTGTTTCTTATCATTGCTTTCAAGGAACCAGCAACCTTTCTTCCTTGTTGTACCCTTTCAAGCACTTCATCCTCTAAACTTCCATCCTTATTCATCACACTACCTCTGTACTTAAATGCACTCACATTTTCCATTTCCTCCTCATATCCAACCTCACTGTGCATTCACTGACTTCACTTCTCTCGAAGACCATAACGTTATGCCCTTGTAAAGTTATCTCATGAAAGATTATGTATCCATAGCACCAAACAGGCAATCTCTTACCTCGCACTCCTCAACACTGAGGTCTGAAGTATCACAGATGATTCTCCATTGCTTCAATTGTGAAGATGAGATGATCTAAGATAGCTGCTGAAGCATCATCATTAGCTTTAACTAGTATAGGAAGTGAAATAAACAGCCACTAGTCTAGACATTTTTATGGTCAGATTTAAGGACAGAAATGCCTGGAAGTTCTTCTGTCACTGGTACCCATTGCAGGATGATGCACGGGACAATAAATTTGTAAATACAGTAAACCCTTGATAAGCCGAACTATATGGGACTCTACCCTGGTTCGAATTACCAAATTTTCCAGCTTACCGAATTTTCACCCCCCAAAATTGCTAAATTACCGAATTATCACCCCCCAAAATTGCTAAGACAATACCTATTACTTGTCCTTTCAACACTAAATTAAAGAAGCATATATAAATAAATTAGTTATGACAAAAAACAATATAGTGCATTTAATATACATTTAACCCCTTCAGTCCTGGGTGTATTTTCATTTTGTTCTTGCTGCCACCAGACAATTTTAGTCAGTGTAGGTTGGATCTGTGGAAGTGCATGGGGTTGATACAGCCTTCGTTAGCCCCTTCAGTATGTGAGTCCAGTCCTGAGTGCCATAAAATCGGCTGGAGGAAGGGTAAATAAAGTAGAAATAGACGTCACAGTACTGAAGTGGTTAATTGGTAGAAAATCATTCACAGAGGCAGTACCGACTGTTGGTAGCGTGTGTTGGAGATGGATTTTCAACCCCCAAAATTGCAATAACAATACTTATTACTTGTCTTCTTAACACTAAAGTAAAGGAGCATATACAGTGTATAAATTAATAAAGAAAGACAAAAAAGAAAGAATTCAATGCACAAAATTTACCTTTCGTCAGAGGCAGGAGATCTTTGGCAGTTTGTTTTGTTTTGGAGACGGAGGTGGTGGAGTTCACACTTGAATGTAAATTCTAAAAAGTACCCAGTATTTATTTCACTCTATATTAAGAACTAAACTTAAATGTAATCACTGTAATAGACTGCAATGTAACACCTTTCGTTAGAAGCAGTAGATTCTTCGAAGTTCGGCAGTTTGTTTTGTTTTGGAGACGGAGTTGGTGGGGGTGGGTTAGTTCATACTTTAACGTAAATTCTAAACAGTACCCTGTATTTATTTCTCTCTATATTAAGAACTAAACTTAAATGTAATCACTGTAATAGACTGCAATTTAACACTTTCAGTAATAATAGTACTGAACTTTAATCATGATCACTACACTGTCACATGCGCACATTTTTTTTTTTTTTTTAGCTTCATTCCTTTACGACTAGAGGTGCCAGTATCACTTCTTTTAAGCTATGAACCTTCCATGGCAAGGCAGAAGGCAAAAGGAGAGCACTGTTCAGCACTAAATGACAGTAAGAATGGCGCAACTACCGTCTCCAAAAGCAAGCAGCAGACTGGCGCCATGAGTCCGCTTGGCGCCATTTCTCCCCCTACTTTCGCATTTCGGCCTACTTTCATATGTGGTCTCGGCCTATTTTCATACATGGTCTCGGCCTGAGTTCGGCTAACTGAAGATTCCGGCTTCTAAAAGTTCGGCTTATCAAGGGTTTACTGTAACTTGTTAAACAGACGGATAATAAGTAGATTGATTGAGTTCATCATATACTGTATATAGATACATTGTAAGATACAGGTAATGGTATATAGAATGTAAATATTAGACAGGTTGATTGAGTTCTTCTATCTTTCTATCTATCTATTGCCAGACGCCTTAATCCCGCACGGGGTGGCCACAAACAAATCGCCTCCATGTCACTCTGTCCCCTGCCATTTCACTACCACACTTCCAACTCTCACCCCCCTCTCTCATATATCTCTCCACGCCATCCCTCCATCTCATCCTCAGCCTCCCCCTCCCTCTGGCCCCCTCCACCTCACTCACATACACTCTCCTCGTCAGTCTTTCACTCTCCATCCTCTCCACATGCCCAAACCACCTTAACGTGCTTCTCCTAATGCTTCCCATCACATCCTCAACCACACCACAACGCTCCTTCACTTCCTCATTTGTTAGTCTGTCTCTCCATGTGACTTCACATGCTCCTATCAAATAACTCATTTCCACTGCTCTCACTCTTGACTTCTGTCCTTCCAACAGGGTCCAAGCTTCACTTCCATATGTCAGAGTTGGTATCACAATACTTTGTACTGTCATGTAACAACTTTTTCACTTCCATGCTCACTTCCCTGTTTCTTATCACTGCTTTCAACGAAAAAAAACAACTAACTAAAAATACAAGCAGGAAGCCTCGGACCAGGACTGACCAAAAGTTCTTGTATTGTACATTATTTCAGGTTTCTGAGCCTGGAAGAAGTGGGTAGAACAATGCTGTGGTCATGGTTGGTATGTGGTTCAAAACAGACTTTCCGTTGGGTGTAATGCGACTGCGACTCTTCCCTAAAGTGATTGGGAATTGTATGTCTTCCATTATTAAAGGTAAAGGAGTGTATTATTTTTTAAGGGCTGGCATTCATTGCCGTAACTGTTGCATGTGCTGTAGTCTACTTACCTGTCTTCTTTCTTTATTTATTTCATTCATTTAGCCTTTATTGTTCTTCTTCGTACTGTTTTTCATTCATTATTTTATTCCTTTTCATTACTTCTTTCAGTTTTCCATCTTTCCTTCTTTCCATTCTTCCCTGCCTTTCCTTCCTTCCTTCCTTCCATCATTACATTTTTCTTTCATCTTTCTTTCCTTCCTTTGATATCAGTACTTATTGGTATGCTTTTCCCCCTTCTGTACTTGTACGTTACTTAGGTTTTTCTTATTTTCTTGATTTCTGTTGGTCCTCATTCCTTTCTTCCTTCTTTTAATTCCTCCCCTCTTCCATTTTTCCTTCAGTTCTTCCTTCATTTCAGTATTGCTTTTTACATCCTTTTGTCTTTCCTACTGGCTCTTCTGGTCATCATTACAGCATGTGGATGCCATACCTCAGTAATTGGGCCACCTTTGCATGTGCAACTTTACATATGGAATAGGACAAGCCATTTAGTTTTCAAGGTTAAGGTCCTCTTTCCCACATTTGCACCCTATTGTACATAACTGCCTGTGAATGCTACGGTATATCCCAATAACTGGGCCATCTTTGGGCACACAAATTTACGCACAGTAGGCTTATGGTAAAAGTCATTTTTTTTTTTTTTTTCAATCATCACTGGAACTGAATCTGATGTACTACTACTGCTATACATCATTACACTTTTATTGCCCCACAAGAAGTGAAGGGGCTGGGTGCTATGCTACTCATTCCAACCACTGAAGGTAGGAATGACCAGCTGCCAACCTCTAAGTGGCATTATGTGAGCAATAATCTTCATCCACAGCTTGGATTTAAACTCTCTATGAGCCACATCTGGTAGGACTGTTTTAACCCATCACACCACCTGAGCATCCCATATAATTGCATGGTTTTTATCAGATGCAGCTTTTTTAAATACAGTGATAAATTGTTTGTGGTAGGTGATGGCAGCTATTATCTACTCACTGATGTGGTGCTGCCTACTTTCTCCTTCACTTTTTTCGTTCTATTTTTTGTTTCTCTGCCTTCTTCCCATCCTACTTCTCCCTTACCTTCCTCTCACTTTCTATCACTTCATGTGGCTCTACACTGAGTGACAGGCCTAATGGTTTCCTGTAACTGAGGAAACCATTTACTGTGCCAGGGTGGTAATCATATACCCAGATCATGGGGTGAAGTGGAGCCTACTACAGTGCCCCTGTTAACTATGGAGAGACTCAAATGCAATGTCTACCCAGGAACCAAATCTCCACACTTTTCCCCATGCCTTGCTGCAAGGAAACATTGGTTTACTGCACAGGTTGACCCTGCTGGGGTGGCTGCTTTCCTGTGGTTAATGGGTCTGCTCAGCCAGACACTGGGATTGATCAACAGCAACAACTGATAAATTGTCTGTGGCATTAAGGAAGCAGTAGTACATCAGTGTTCTACAGGCAATCCTCGATTTACGATCATTCTGTTTAATCATGTACTCTAATGATCAGAATTTTTCACTTTTTTTATTTTTTTTTTTATACTTCCATTGTATACATTTGCTATAACAGTCCTTGATGTGGCAAAAATTCCCCAAAATATTTTAAATCCATCCCACTGAACCCTGAGTGCAAGCCAACAGTCATCTGTCTTCTTCAAAATGGTCACCTCATGCTCAGAACACTGGGAGTGTACAGTGTTGCTGCTGAGACACAGACACAGGCTTACTCTGCTGTATCATCCATGTGTCACCCTATAGCTTTTGGTCTGCCTCTCCAGCTTGTTTTCACCTCGCCTTCCCACTTGCACTTATGTGTTTCTACTAGGCTGTTCTTTATTATATTAAGTATTTTCACGGACATGCGCATAAACCACAGTTTTTGACACCATTTCTGAGGAATTAGGTTACTCTTGGTTGTATTTCTATTCATACACAGTGATCCTATGGTCATTGCCCACCCTGTTGATTTTCAGGGTACAGTACAATATTCCATCCATTGAAATGCTGAAGCATGGGGGAGAGATAGTAATAGAATGGATGTGGAAGGTGTGCAGATTGGCTTGGGAGGAGGGCAGAGTCCCGGAGGATTGGAAGTCATGTATAATTATTCCTCTGTACAAAGGTAAAGGGGAAAAAGCAGTGTGTGGTAATCATAGGGGCATTTGCCTTCTCAGTGTATTAGGAAAAGTATATTGTAGGATACTTATTGACAGAGTTAGGGAAATAACAGAGGAATTAGTTGGAGAAGAACAAGGAGGTTTTAGGAAGGGAAGAGGTTGTGTAGACCAGATATTCATTCTTAGATCCTTAGTGGAAAAGTTTCTAGAGAAGGGAAAGAAGTTGTATGCAACCTTCGTGGATCTGGAGAAATCATATGACAGGGTGGATAGACAAGGATTGTGAAGGTATTAAGAATATATGAAGTGGATGGGAAGTTGTTGAAGGCAGTGAAGAGTGTCAGGGGGAAGATGAAATATGTGCGCCTATGGGCACTAGGAATAACTATCGAGTCGATTATCACGAGAGAATTGACTCGTGAAATCAAGTGGTGATTTCACTTTTATGCTGGCTTACTTCGCCAATTCTCTGGAGTTGAGAACTTATAGACTTTCTCAACAGTACACAGCAGAGACTAAATGCTCAAGAAGGCTGTATTACTGTACTGTTGGCCTCTGAGAAAGTTAATTCACCCCTTAACATTAAAAAAATAATAATAATTATAATAATAATAATAATAAACAGGATCTTGGCTGAGCCAAACTCCTAGCTGGCACAACGGATTTAAGAATTAATACCAAGAGCTGGCCTAAGTACCAGTCGTGATTAATATAAGGAGTTGTGCTAACTTGGAGTAGCAAAAGTGTACTAAATATGTGGGAAAATCAAACACGACTGTTACATTTAACAAAGCTCAAGAAAACGAACTGTAAATTTATTAATTACATGAAAATAAATTTACGTTACATGAACCTGTTCAAAATCAAGAAAGGGAAATGCACTCACTCAAGCACTCAGACAAATAGCTAAATAGCCTTAAGCCTAGGAAAAACAAAAGAAATACTAATCAGTAAGGATGAGACCGCAGTTGCTCTAGTCGATCACCAAGTTGGTGGAAGATTCGGGAAAACGGCGATACTGCAGGATGTTCAAATCTACCCACATTGGGTATAGCAAACCCGCTCTTCGTGACTGCTAAAGGATGACTGACTCGATCCTTGATCTAAACAGAGGCATCGTGTGAAAAGGGCATGGCCACTAACGGCCAGGGAGGCAGAAACGAGAATTCAGAAATTATTGCTTAGAGGAATGCACTGTCTGTACACAAAGACAGTCACTCGTGAAAGAATGGCGAAAATTGTGAAAATTTGATTCAAATACAAGTACATGAGTGGACGGTTAAGAGAATGGTGAATTCTCACAGACTTCAGAACTATTCATCATTCCTACAAATCACTCGGTCACGATTTACGATACATAATTTCACGATGTAGAAAATTCGTGACAAAGAGTATGTATGAGGGTGCTAAGGCTGCAGTGTGTGTGGATGGCAAACTGAGTGAATCTTTCCATTTGAAGGTTGGATTGAAACAAGGATGTGTCATGTCTCCATGGTTGTTCAACCTGTACATGGACTGGGTTATAAAAGAGATACAAGGTCGGGCAGTGGATGTTGGAGCGGCCCTAGTGAGAGAGGGCAGTGTTTGGAAACTCCCTGTACTGTTGTTTGCAGATGATAATGTGATGTTGAGCGAAGACGAAGGGGAGCTGCAAGGCTTGGTAGATGAGTTTGGGAGAGTGTGTAAGAAACGGAATCTAAAGGTGAATGTGGGGAAGAGTAAAGTGATGGTCTTCGAGAGAAGTGAAGCTAGTGAATGTACAGTGTGATTGGATGGGAAGGATATGGAGAATGTGAATGCATTTAAGTACTTGGGTAGTGTGATGAGCAAGGATGGAAGTCTGGAGGGTGAAGTGCTCAAAAGGGTGCAGCTTGGAAGGAAGGTTGCTGGTTCGTTGAAAGCAATGATAAGAAACAGGGAGGTGAGCATGGAAGTGAAAAAGTTGTTACATGACAGTATTGTGATACCAACTCTAACATATGGAAGTGAAGCTTGGACCTTGTTGGAAGGACAGAAGTCAAGAGTGAGAGCAGTGGAAATGAGTTATTTGAGAGGTGCATGTGGAGTCACATTGAGAGACATACTAACAAATGAGGAAGTGAAGGAGCGTTGTGGTGTGGTTGTGGACATGATAGGAACCGTTAGGAGAAACATGTTAAGGTGGTTTGGGCATGTGGAGAGGATGGAGAGTGAAAGACAGACGAGGAGAGTGTATGTGAGTGAGGTGGAGGGGGTGAGAGGAAGGGGGAGGCCGAAGATGAGATGGAGGGATGGAGTGGAGAGGTATATGAGAGAGGGGGGTGTGAGTTGGGAGCGGGGTAGTGAAATGGCGGGGGACAGAGCAACATGGAGGCGATTTGTTTGTGGCCACCCCGTGCGGGATTGAGGCGTCTGGCAATAGATAGATAGATAATTATATGTGTGATTGAGCCTGTACAGGTGTATATCCGAGGGGTGGTTGGGGTTTATTGCTCACGTAATGCCACTCAGGGATGAGTCAGGCTGGTCACTCTCATCTTAAATGTCAGGAGCAGCTTGCCTAGCCCCGGACTTCTACGCTCCTCGTGGGGCAACGCAGGATTGGATGATGATGATGATCATAAAATTCTCAGAAGGTGGGGGAGGAAGAGTGATCCCTGTTCCTAGATACATTTTCAAGTACATATATGTGACTGAGTATCATAAAATTATCTCAGAAGATGGGGGAGGAAGAGTGATCTCTGTGCGTATATTCATGGTTGGTGGAATCCAGTAATGTATCTTCAATGAACCTATGTTATAATCCCCTTGATTTATGTTCAGTCATTCCTTGATCGGTTTTCTGTTTACATATCCTGAATGTAAATTGAAGGTTGCCTGTAGTAGCTTTTGGACAGAAATTTTGCTTTTGTATCAGTAAATAAGAATCTATCTATCCATCTATTGCCAGATGCCTTAATCCCGTACGTGGTGGCCATAAACAAATTGCCTCCATGTCCCGCCATTTCATAGCCTTGCTCCCAGCTCACACCCACTCTCTCATATGCCTCTCCACTCCAACCCTCCATCTTATCCTTGGCTTCCCCCTCCCTCTATCCCCATCCACCCCTCTCCTCATCAGCCTCTTACTCTCCATCCTCTCTGCATGGCCAAACCACCTTAGTGTGTTTCTTCTAATGCTTCCTATCACATCCACATCCACACCACAATGCTCCTTCACTTCCTCATTTGTCAGTCTGTCTCTCCATGTGACTCCTCATGCTCCTCTCAAGTAACTCATTTTCAGTGCTCTCACTCTTGACTTGTGCCCCTCCAACAAGGTCCAGGCTTAACTTCCATACGTTAGAGTTGGTATCACGGTATTGTCATGCAAAATCACCCCAGTCATCTTTATCTTGATAACTGAGACTGGGACACCTGTGATTATACAACTTAGCACAAACACAAGGCCTATGATAAAGGCTCACTCTCGTTATTTTTCAAAATTTTAGATCGGTCTCCCTTCCAGTGCATCACAGCTTATGGATTGTGAGCCATCTTTGGACTGGAAGCTTCCAAGCTCCCATTTAAAACTCTCCCCAAATTAACAGATGGGTATACAGTATCTGAAAAACTTTGAACTGAAGAAGAGAACAGATGAAAGTCCCCCCGCACGCACACACTTTAAAATTATTCCATTGTCCTGAGTAATTATTTGTTAATTCCATGTATGAAAACTTTTAAGCATCCTTTGGCATATCACAAATTGTGGAGACACATATTTATAACTCAACCTTCTTTGAATGTGCTGCTTTACATACAATAGGCCTTTGGTGAAAGCCATCCCTGTTGAACTTCATTGTACATTTTTAGCATCCCTTGTCCCTCGTCACGGACATGCGCATAAACCACAGTTTTTTACACCCTTTCTGAGGAATTAGGTTACTCTTGGTTGTATTTCTGTTCATACACAGTGATCCTATGGTCATTGCCCACCCTGTTGATTTTCAGGGTACAGTACAATATTCCATCCAGTGAAATTGTCAAGAGAGGATTTATTGGCATTTGATAGTGAACAGATTGAGACTTTTTTTCTTTTTTTCAATCTCTCTTGCTCTTTTTTTATAGTTATAGCACTTAGTTTTGTTAATATGATTTGGAATATTGTACTGTATTGGAACCTTTACATCTTTGTGTCTAACTTAATCTGATGAACTGTTTTTATTCAGAGTAAGCTGATTTGTGTTTTATCTTGGATTAGCTTAAAAGTCCGCACTCCCTGCAGACTTTTAAGCTAGCTCCTGCGGAGGGCTAATTGGGCCTCCGGCCCAATTAGCCCTCAATTGAGTTCTTCAAATCACAAACTCCATGGAACTTCAATTGAGTTGAGTTCTTCAAATCACAAACTGTTCAAGCACCAGATGAAGGGCAGATTTTCAATCCCGGGATCATCCTGATTCCAAAAAGGTATAAATGTCCCGAGTTAGAGGGGTTTCAGACGGATGGACAGACAGAATTTGCCGTTTATTAATATAGAAGTAGAAGGAGAGGAAGACTAAGAACAGTATACAAACATAAGGGTGGTGACTACTGTTGTGTCTTCAAGATAGTTTTGTGTTTCTTGGAAGCAGGGGTTATTACTGAATAGAGATGGAAATGACTGGGGATCCAGTCCTTCACTTTTAGATATACAGTACAGTATATATCACTAACACCTCGATATAACGGACATCAATAGACCGCAATTCGCTTTTATCGGACTCGAGGAGCTACCGGACTGAACTCCTATATATCGGAAAAAAACCGATAAAGCCAGAAGCAGTCCGGACTGCCTGACCACTTCAGCTATGTTCACCACAATAAGACAAGTAAAAGACATGTTTTTCAGTGCACAGTACAGTATTATTATACCATTTGATTAATGTAGTGAAGGTATAACACAGTACAATACTGCAATGGTGGTGAAAACCATTGATCCAATCCGGACTAATGTCTGATATATCAGAAAAAGTCCGGATTAGCAGGGGAAAGTCCGGATGTCGCTTTTATCGGAATTTCGCATTTTTCGGACTGGCTTGGGCCCCAATTAGTCCGTTATAGTGAGGTCTTCCTGTATATATATATATCTATATATATATATATACAGTAAACCCTTCATAAGCCAAACTATATGGGGCTCTACCCTGGTTCAAATTACCGATTTTTCCGGCTTACCGAATTTTCACCCCCCAAAATTGCTAAATTACCGAATTTTCACCCCCCAAAATTGCTAAGACAATACCTATTACTTGTCCTTTCAACATTAAATTAAAGAAGCATATACAGTATAAGTAAATAAGTTATGACTCTGTACAAAGGAAAAGGGGAAAAAGCAGTGTGTGGTAATCATAGGGGCATTTGCCTTCTCAGTGTAATAGGAAAAGTATATGGTAGGATACTTATTGACAGAGTTAGGGAAATTACTGAGGAATTAGTTGGAGAAGAACAAGGAGGTTTTAGAAAGAGAAGAGGTGTAGACCAGATATTCATTCTTAGGAGGAGGCTGTAGCACGGGCCGAACAGGGTAGTACTCCCGAGGGGAATGGAATGCTGGTGATAGGGAGAGCTGGAGCTCCTTTCACTAGCTACCTAATCATCCTCCTTTGCTGACCTTGTCAGTGTGACAGTAACATGGAGAGTAGACCAGCATACTCTCCCAATCATTTCCTCTAACTATCCTATGCACTACACCACATGCGCTTTACATATCACACAACGTACCCCACTACGTTACAGGGGTTGACGCCAGCAAGGGCATGCGGCCAGAAAACTTTGCCCCCGCTACCTAGTGGCGGACTTTGGGGGGAGGCTTGACTGGGGTTCCGCCGGCACAGATCATGGGTCCGGGGCGAGATGGGGCTCGAACCTGTGCTAGAGGGTACAGGGCATTGCGGTTCCCAGGCTGCTGCTTCCGCTCATTAGAGAGGGGCCCGAACCTGGGAGTAGCGCCCCAGGAGGCTGCCCTATCAGTGGGTGTATAATGGCGGGGCAGTTGCAGTGCCAAGCCGCGCTTGGAGGGTGTCCCTGCAGGTGTCCTGGCAGGGTGCCCCGAGGCCACTACCACAGCCACTAGTAAGCTGGTGGGCTAGGGGTCCCAGATCCATTGCCTGGACCTGGGTCTGTGCAATGGGTCGGGCCTTTGGAATGTTTACCCCCCTTTATCTTACCGACTATGACTATGAACAAAAACAAGCACCAAAGCAAGCCTGACGACAGCAAATCACCCAGGGGGTTTAGGGTGGGTTCGTGGAATGTGGGAAGTTTGAGAGGAAGAGCAGGGGAAGTTGTTGAGGCATTTAGTAGGAGGTGGGTGGATGTGGCATGTCTGCAGGAAGTCCGGTACAGGGGTGGATCAGCCAGAAAGATTGCTGGGAAGGATTGCTACTATAAGTTGTTTTGGCAGGGGGGAACTGACGGATATGGGGGTGTGGG
>JAGKTI010000467.1:97226-112582 GCA_018397915.1 Birgus latro
CCTTCATGTACCCCTTCATTAGAAGAGGTCTCTCCTGAGTTAAGTAAAATTGTCTAGTAGCAGTAAGAATAAAGTAGAAAATTCATCCTTTGCTTGAAGGGATTAAGGCAACTTTTGTGGGATAAAGTTCC
Source organism: Birgus latro (assembly GCA_018397915.1). Lineage (NCBI taxonomy): Eukaryota > Metazoa > Arthropoda > Malacostraca > Decapoda > Coenobitidae > Birgus > Birgus latro. Next base: position 97,358 of record JAGKTI010000467.1, read on the forward strand.
AGACAGTTGATAGATAGATACGTAATGTAACTTAACCTAACCTAGGCTAACCTAATCTAATATACGGTGCCTAATTTGTTGTTGTTACCCCAGGCTCATGTGGACTTGAAATCAGTGGACAGCAGTAAACCGGCCACTTCAGCCTGGCGCTCCCAGAGATCTTTTATTGAGGTTATATTGAAAGATTGTCTGTGTTGTGAAGGTTAGGTGCATGAGGTAAGTGTTGTGGTGTGAGGGGCTCCATTACATTGTGGGCGTGATGAATTGTTTATGAGTTATGAAGTATTCTGTGTTGGTGCTGAAGCAGAGTAGAGTGATGGCCATTGTACTCTGGCTAGGTGCACTGATGTGTCTATGGGAAGGGCAGTTTCTGTGGGATAAATGCCCACTGGGGGTTCATGTTTGGTTCAGGGTTTTGGGTGACTGTGTGTTTCTGTTTCTGTTTATGTTGTGTGAAGGGAGAGGATTGTTCTTCAGGCATTCTGCACTGTGGATTTGGGGAGGGGGCAACGGGGCGTTTACCTTCCGAAATGATAATAATAATACAGCTGTACTACTACCACTACTACTACTGCTACTACTACTACTACTAAAAATAATGATAATAAAAAATAGGTGGGGGCACGTACCATCCACTCACTCGATATTGTGATGCTCTCAGGTGTCTGCCCTTTCCTCTCCTCCATCATTCTTTTCTTCCATCCTCTTCTGTCTTTCGTTCATTCTTTCCTCGTCCTTCTGCCTACGGGTGACTTTACATTCCCTCTTTTGTCTTTCTTTCCTTCATTCCTCTTCCTTCTGCCTGTTGGTTACTCCACACTGAGTGACAAGCCAAATAGTTTCCTGTACTCCAGGAAACCAATTACTATGCTGGGTGGTAACCATATAACCAAATTTTGGTGCCTGGTGGTTTAGTGGGTAATTACGGCACTCCAGTCGGATTGAGCCGGTGAAGGTTTATATCCAAGGGATGGTTAGGGTTTATTGCTCAAGTATTGCCACACAGGGATGAGTGAGGCTGGTCACTGTTATCTTAAATGCCAGGACCAACTTTCCAAGGCCTGGTCTCCTACGCATCATATGGGCCAACGTAGGATTGGATGATGAATGAATGAATGAATAATAAAAAGAATAATAATTGCAGCATGTGAGGTGGTGTGTGGGGTGAAGAAAAGACCAAAGGGGGTGCAGGGAACAGCATGGTGGAATGAAGAGGTGCGAGAGGCTGTGGCACAAAAGAGGAAGGCATATAGTGAGTGGATGAGAAACAGGGGTGTGGAAGAAGTTGAGAGACAGCAGGGAGTGTTGTATGTAGAGAGGAGGAGAGAGGTGAAAAGATTAGTAAGAAAGAGTAAGAAGAGAGTGGATGAGGAATTTGGAAGGAAAGTAAGAAAATGCTTTGGAAAGAGGTAAAGAGAGTTAGACAGAGTGCCAAAGAAGTTAGCTGGGGAGTGAAAGATAAAAATGGAATGATAAAAAAAATATGATTATATATGAATGTGTTGTCCCAGATGATTGGCTGAAGAGTGTAATTGTAAATATGTACAAAAGGAAGGGTGATGCCCTGGAAAGAGGAAATTGTAGAGGTATAAAGCTTTTAGATCAGATAATGAAGGTAATGGAGAGAGTTCTAGAAGGTATGATTAGAGAAAGAGTGAATATTGATGAAGTGCAGTTTGGGTTTATACCAGGCACTGATGCCATATCCATTGATCGACAGCTTCAGGAAAAATATATTAGAAAGAAAAGGGAACTGTATTTTGTTTTTGCAGATTTGGCAAAAGCCTTTGACAGAGTCCCTAGAGAGGTGAAGTGGGCAATGAGAAAGCTTTGGTTGGAGGAGTGGCTGGTTAGGGTGGTTATGGCCATGTATGTGGGTGCTCGCACCCAGGTACGAGTGAATGGAGATTTGAGTGATGAGTTTTCTGTGAATGTTGGTGTGCATGAGGGGTCAGTTTCAAGTCCCTTGTTGTTTATCATGGTACTTGATGCCCTCTCACATGACTTCAGAAATGGACTAGAGATGTTGTGTGCTGATGATATGGTGTTGATTGCAGAGAATGAAAGGGAGGCAGAGGAAAGATTTAGGAAGTGGAGAGATGGTATGGGGCACAAGGGCTTAAGGGTAAATGTAGATAATAGAAACATGATGATATCTAGGGTTGGTGGTGGTACAGTCAAAGAAGAGGGAGAGTGACCGTGTGCAATTTGCAACAAGGGTGTGGAAAGTAATTGCATTGTGTGCAGTGTTTGTGATAAATGGGTGCACAAGAGATGTAGTGGTATTAGAGGTAGACTGCGAGATAATGCTGATTTTATGTGTGCGGCGTGTCGGGGAGAGCAGGTGGAGATTGTCAGGCGTGAAAGGATTGAACTTACTGATGAGTCTCTTGACTGTGTGGAAGAGTTTTGTTATTTGGGAGACATGTTATGTGCTGGAGGTGGGGCTGTTAGGCTGAGAAGTGGTTGGAAGAAGTTCAGGGAGCTGTTGCCTCTCCTGACACTGAGAGGTCTCTCCCTATGTGCTGAGGGGTCTTTGTATGCAGCATGTGTTAGGAGTGTGATGCTGTATGGTAGTGAGACCTGGCCAGTAAAGGAAGAGGATATTTGCAGGCTCCAACATGCAAAAATGACAGTGACTAGGTGGATGTGCAGTGCACCCCTGTGTGCAAGGCCTGGGGGGGCTGGGTGTATGATGGAAGAATAGAGAGGTAGGATGGGACTGGAGTGTATTGGTGTTGTGATGAGGAGAGGTAGAGTGAGTTGGTTTGGGCATGTGGATTGGATGGGGGATGATAATTGGGTGCAGAGGGTGAGAAGTGTTAATATTGGGGGTGGGGTTGCGAGGGGTAGACCAAGAAAGACAAGGGACGATGTGATTAAGTGTGACCTCAGGGTTAAGGGACTGAAGAGGAAGGTTGCCATAGATTGAGCAGCATGGAGAGCTGCCATTAGGTGACTAAAGCCTACGCATGCAAGCATGTTGGAGCCTTCAAAAATGAAACGAAAGTGAAACGATTACTAGTGGAGAAGGGAGAAAAAGTGAGCAGATGGAGAGAACACTTTAACGAATTGTTGAACAAAGAGAATGAAAGTAATGCAAATATAAGTGGCAGGGGAATGGCTGGGAAAAGGAAGTGAGAAGAGAGGAAGAAATCAGTAGGATGGAAGTTGTGGAAGCAATGAAGAAGGTTAAAATGGGGAAAGCCCCAGGAATTAATGGAGTGTGTGGTGAAATGCTGAAGCATGGGGAAGAGATAATAATAGAATGGATGTGGAAGATGTGCAGATTGGCCTGGGAGGAAGGTAGAGTTCTGGTGGATTGGAAGTCAGGTATAATTATTCCCCTGTACAAAGGAAAAGGGGAAAAAGTAGTGTGTGGTAATCACATGGGCATTTGTCTTCTTAGTGTAGTAGGAAAAGTATATGGTAGGATACTTATTGACAGAGTTAGGGAAATAACAGAGGAATTAGTTGGAGAAGAACAGGGAGGTTTTAGGAAGGGAAGAGGTTGTGTATTTTCAGATATTCACTCACAGATCTTTAGTGGAAATGTTTCCAGAGAAGGGAAAGAAGTTGTATGCAGCTTTCATGGATTTGGAGAAAGCATATGACAGGGTGGATAGACAAGGATTGTAGAAAGTATTAAGAATATATGGAATAGATGGGAAGTTGTTGAAGGCCATGAAGAGTATGTATGAGGGTGCTAAGGCTGCAGTGCGTGTGGATAGTGAAGTGACTGACTTTTTCTATTTGAAGGTTGGATTGAAACAAGGATGTGTCATGTCTCCATGGCTGTTCAGTCGTATGTGAATGGGGTAATAAAAGAGATCCAAGGTAGGGCAGTGGATGTTGGAGCAGCCCTAGTGAGAGAGTGCAGTGTTTGGAAACTCCCTGTACTGTTGTTTGCAGATGATACTGTGTTGTTAAATGAAGATGAAGGGGAGCTGCAGTGCTTGGTGGATGAGTCTGGGAGAGTGTGTAAGAAACGGAATCTAAATGTGAATGTAGGGAAGAGTAAAGTGATGATCTTCGAGAGAAGTGAAGTCAGTGAATGTACAGTGAGGTTGGATGAGGAGGAAATGGAAAGTGTGAGTGCATTTAAGTACTTGGGTAGAGTGATGAGTATGGATGGAAGTTTAGAGGGTGAAGTTCTTGAAAGTGTACAACAAGGAAGAAAAGTTGCTGGCTCCTTGAAAGCAGTGATAAGAAACAGGGAAGTGAGCATGGAAGTGAAAAAGCTACTATATGACAGTATTGTGATACCAACTGTAATGTATGGAAGTGAAGTTTGGACCTTGGTGGAGGGACAGAAGTCAAGAGTGAGAGCAGTGGAAATGAGTTATTTGAGAGGAGCATGTGGAGTCACATGGATAGACAGATTGACAAATGAGGAAGTGAAGGAGCATTGTGGTGTAGATGTGGATGTGATAGGAAGTGTTAAGAGAAACACACTGAGGTGGTTTGGGCACATGGAGAGGATGGAGAGTGAGAGAATGATGAGGAGAGTGTATGTGAGTGAGGTGGAGGGGGGGAGGGGGAGGGGGAGGCCAAGGATGAGTTGGAGGGATGGAGTGGAGAGGTATATGAGAGAGGGGGATGTGAACTGGGAGCAGGGCAATGAAATGGCGGGGGACATGGTGACATGGAGATGATTTGTTTGTGGTCACTCCTTATGGGATTAAGGCATGTGGCAATAGAGAGATAGATAGATTATGATGAAAATGATAATAATAATAGTAGAGGATGTGTGGGTCAAATATTTGCAGTGAGTCAGATAGTGCAGAAGGCTTGTGAGCAGGACTATAAGGTGTTTATGGCATTTATGGATCTGGAAAAATCATCGAATAAAGTAGACAGAGAAGGATTGTGGAAGGTTTTGTGCGTGTACGGTGTAGATGGTAAGCTGCTAGGTGCCGTCAAGAGTTTTTATGATGGTAGTGAGGCATGTGTAAGGGTAAATGGGCATCTAAATGATTGGTTCACAATCATTGTGGGCAGGCAACAAGGTTGTATGATGCCCCTATGGTTGTTCAGCATATATATATGGATGGGGTGATGAGAGAATTAAAAACACGAGTAATGGAGAGAGGGATGGCATTATTAATGAATGGTGATGAATGGAATATCTCAAATTTGTTGTATGCTGATGATGTAGTGCTACTTGTAAATGCTGGACAAGAACTTGGTAGACTAGAGAGTTTTGCTGATATTTGTGGGCATCGTACCCTGAGAGTAAATTTAGAAAAGAAAAAAGTGATGGTAATCAAGAGAGAAGTGAATCCCAATGTGATGTTACAGTAAATGGAGAGAATGGAATTGGTGAGAGAGTTCCAATACCTGGGTACAGTGATAGAACAGACAGGAAAATGTGCAAAATAAGTGGAAAGTAGAATGACACAAGGAAGGAAAGTAGCTGGTGCTATGAAGGCCTTGATAAGAAACAGAGGCTTGAGTGTTGCAGCTGCACGAGGTTTACATGAAGGAGTGTTAGTGCCAGCATAACATTTGGATGTGAGACTATGGTGTGGCATGAAAATGAAGTCAGGAATGAGAGCAGTGGAGATGGGACTGCTGAGGAATGTACATGGAGTACAGAGTGTGGATAGGATACAAAATACTGGTAATGTGATTCCAGAAAGATGCAGAGCAAGGAAGTCTGTGGACACCAGAATCAAAGAGAGTGTAATGAGACGGTTTGGTCATGTGGAGAGAATGGATAACAATAGTGTGCTGAAAAAGGTATATCTGAGCGAATTTGAAGGAGGGAAGAGGCAAGGTAGGCCAGGTGGAGGGATATGGTGGATGACTGTGTGGGGAAGAGAGGTATGGAAGTCAGTGAGGCTAAGGGACTGACAAGAGATCGAGCTGGCTGGATGATTGTTGGGAGAAGAAGTGCATGATCAGAGACTTGGCACCCCTTTTTAATGTGACAGCGTTCAGATTGACTCTATTTGATACGTTTATGTAAAGCTACAGAATGTGGTGAAAATATTTTGGCGTATCAGATAGAGCCAGGGCTTGAATCAGTGATGAATGAATGGAAGCATGGCCCATTGGGATTGGGCAAACTTAGGCTGTCTGGGCGTTGCTACACCTCACCCTGGCCTAGGGTGGGAACGGAGGTCTGAGTGATGATGATGATAACTAGTTACCTGTTCTCATTGTGTAGTCATAATAAGGTAGCTTCACCATATGGTATATAAGGTATGTGCAATATAAACAAGATCTGAAGACCCTAAGGTAATACCCTCTGTAACATAACAAGGGATCTGAAGACAAAAGTGTCGAAGAACTCGTGTGTATTACATTAGTTTCAATAATTGGCTAAATGTATGCATAGCTGTAATCATATGCCTTTCAGATCATAAGAGGGACCACAGCTATATACTGTTTCTGGAAAGTTACAGCTCTAAAGCTTTTATGATTTTCACGAAAATGTGTTGCAAAGATCAAACTGAGCAGATTTGAATTAGGTACTTTCCACTTGGCTAAATGGCAAAATATTTAGCCAAAATTATTCAGCAGACATTTTTATATAGGATTTTCAACCAAACAGCTGTACAGTTATTAGTGTCTGTGGTATTCAATTTCAGATATGCAATTTTTGGAATAAAATTGAGTATATCACCATCAAAAATAGGTCAAGGTCAGTTATATATGGCACAAGGACTTAGGTTACCCTAGGGTACCTTCATTTGTAATATCATCAAGATAGATGAAAGAAACTGCAAAGAAAAATAATAATAATATTAGTGACAAAACTAAGCTTAACAACAAATACCTGGTATGTAGTAATAGTAGTAGTAATTTATGCTTCTTTTGTGGAAGACGAAATAGGATGGCATATACCTGTAATAAAACCTGATGTATCTACTTGGTGGCCCCTCCCTCCCTCCCCCTCCCCCCTAAAAAATCTAGATCCACTAATGGCATTCTGTGTAGTGTTGGGGAGTTGTTTTTATTTCTTTGTGGTGGGAGGTGTTACAACATGAACTTGCATGGGTCATATGGATTCATTGCTGAAGCGATTAATTGTGTACGTCTCCTTTTCTTGACACTGTTTGGCATTACTTTTGTTTTTGGTTTAAGTGATCTATATTTGTATGTCCTTTTATTGTTCTTAAAGCATTGTTACATGTTTTTTGTTTATCGTTTTTCCCTGTTTTGGGCTGTTAAGGAGAGGGCTCAGCTTGGACTCTTTAATGACTGTTGTTCAGATCATCTGTATATAGCTTGTTTTCAGTGATTCCTTCTATCATCCAAAGATGTTGCCAGTGTAGTGTTTTCATGGATTAAGTTTACAAGATGTCTTTGCAGTGTTGTTGTTCTGTGTTAAGAAGAAGTCATGTGTGTATCTAAGGTAAATTAACTTAATCTAACCTCCACCCTGGGGATAGGGGGGTTTTCAAGAATTCTCCCCCAGTATCCCTGCTTGTCGTATGAGGCGACTAAAAGGGTTGGCGGTGGGTTAGTACCACACCCTGTAAAATAACTAACTAAAAATACGAACAAGATGCCTCGGACCAGGACTAATCAAAAGTTAATGACAAAAGATCAAACAAAGGACTTGTTATGGATTGTGACGTGGAATGTAAGGGGTATAAATGATGAGGTGAAAGAAAGATTTTGTACAGGTGCTTGAGGGTGCGAAAGTGGATATAAGTGGACTAACTGAAACTAAATGGAGAGGTGAGAGTGTGAGAGAATGGGAGTATGGATGGGGTATATGCATGGGAGTAGTGAGAGAATAGGAGTATGGATGGGGTATATGCATGGGATGGGACTAGGTGAGAATGAGAGGACAAAAGAAGGAGTGTGTATTGCTGCGAGTAACAGATGGAAGGAGAATATAAGGGAGTATGGATCAGTTGACTCAAGGATTGTGTGAGTAAGAGTGAAAGTTGGACTACAAATGTGGGCGATTGTGTGCGTGTTTGCGCCAACGCAAGATCATGTAAGTAGAGTGAGAGAAGAGTTCTGGACAAATGTGGAAGCATGCTTGGAAAAGTTTGAAAGAAATGAGAGAGTGTTTTTGATTGGAGATATGAATGGAAGAGTAGGGAATGTGAAGGTGGATGGAGTGGTTGGTGAGTGGGGTGTGCCTGCAGAGATGGATGAGAATGGCAGTGCTTTAGTGGACATTTGTGCTGGGAGGGGGTTGGTGATAGCTAATACCCTCTTCAGGCACAAAATGATCCATAGGTATACATGGCAAGTAACAAGAAGGGTGGATAGTGAACTGAATGGATGAAAGAATGAGAATGTGTGTAATGGATGCAAGAGTATTTAGAGGTCGAGGGAGTGGACTTTCTGACCACCACTTGGTGGTGGCCATAATCAGAATCCAAACAAGATGGAGGAAGAGAAGAAGGGAAGGACAGGAGGAAGTAGTTCTTACAAGGAGGGTAGAAAAGTTACAAGAAGATGGAATAAAGGCAGAATATAAAAAGGAAGTGGAGGAGCGTTTGGGTAAATATAGATTGGAGCAGATGGGGGACGTGGAAGGTGTGTGGAAGATATTCACACAAGAAATCAGTGCAGCATATGAGGTGGTGTGTGGGGTGAAGAGAAGATGAAAGGGAGTTCAGGGAACAGCATGGTGGACTGAAGAGGTGAGAGTGGCTGTGGCACAAAAAAAGAAAGCATATCATGAGTGGATGAGGAACAGGGGTGTCGAAGAAGTTGAGAGACGGAAGAGAGAGTTATTTGTAGAGAGGAGGAGAGAGGTGAAAAGATTAGTAAGAGACAGTAAGAAGAGAGTGGATGAGGAATTTGGAAGGAATTTGAGTGTAAAGTGGAGGGAATGTAAGAAAATGTTCTGGAAAGAGGTAAAGACAGTTAGACAGGGTGCCAAAGAAGTTAGTTGGGGTGTGAAAGATAAAAATGGTAGATTACTAGAGGAGAAGGGAGAAAAAGTGAACAGTTGGAGAGAACACTTTAATGAATTGCTGAACATAGAGAATGAAAGTATAAGTGGCTGGGGAATGGCTGGGAGAAGGAGTGTTGTGAGAAGCGAAGAAATCAGTAGGATGGAAGTGGTGGAAGCAATGAAGAAAGTTAAAATGGGGAAAGCCCCAGGAATTGATGGAGTGTGTGGTGAAATGCTGAAGCATAGGGGAGAGATAGTAGTAGAATGGATGTGGAAGGTGTGCAGATTGGCCTGGGAGGAAGGTAGAGTCCCGGAGGATTGGAAGTCAGGTATAATTATTCCCCTGTACAAAGGAAAAGGGGAAAAGAAGTGTGTGGTAATCATAGTGGCATTTCTCTTCTTAGTGTAATAGGAAAAGTATATGGTAGGATACTTATTGACAGAGTTAGGGAAATAACAGAGGAATTAGTTGGAGAAGAACAAGGAGGTTTTAGGAAGGGAAGATCTTTAGTGGAAAAGTTTCTAGAGAAGGGAAAGAAGTTGTATGCAGCCTTCATGGATTTGGAGAAAGCATATGACAGGGTGGATTGACAAGGATTGTGGAAAGTATTAAGAATATCTGGAATAGATGGGAAGTTGTTGAAGGCCATGGAGAGGATGTATGAGGGTGCTAAGGCTGCAGTGCGTGTGGATGGTGAACTGAGTGAAATTTTCCATTTGAAGGTTGGATTGAAACAAGGATGTGTCATGTCTCCATGGTTCTTCAGTCTGGATATGAATGGGGTTATAGATGAGATACAAGGTCGGGCAGTGGATGTTGGAGTGGCCCTAGTGAGAGAGGGCAGTGTTTGGAAACTCCCTGTACTGTTGTTTACAGATGACAATGTGTTGTTGAGTGAAGATGAAGGGGAGCTGCAAGGCTTGGTAGATGAGTTTGGGAGTGTGTGTAAGAAACATAATTTAAAGGTGAATGTAGGAAAGAGTAAAGTGATGGTCTTCGAGAGAAGTGAAGTCAGTGAATGTACAGAGATTGGATGGGGAGGATATGGAGAATGTGAGTGCATTTAAGTACTTGGGTAGAGTGATGAGTAAGGATGGAAGTCTGGAGGATGAAGTGCTTGAAAGGTGCAGCAGGGAAGAAAGGTTGCTGGTTCCTTGAAAGCAGTGATAAGAAACAGGGAAGTGAGCATGGAAGTGAAAAAGCTGCTACATGACAGTATTGTGATACGAACTCTAACATATGGAAGTGAAGCTTGGACCCTGCTGGAGGGACAGAAGTCAAGCGTGAGAGCAGTGGAAATGAGTTATTTGAGAGGAGCATGTGGAGTCACATGGAGAGACAGACTGACAAATAAGAAAGTGAAGGTGCATTGTGGTGTGGTTGGGGACGTGATGGGAAGCATTAGGAGAAACAAATTAAGGTGGTTTGGGCATGTGGAGAGGATGGAGAGCTAGAGACTGATGAGGAGAGTGTATGTGAGTGAGGTGGAGGGGGGGAGAGGGAGGAGGAAGCCGAGGATGAGTTGGAGGGATGGAGTGGAGAGGTATATGAGAGACGGGTGTGTGAGCTGGGAGCAGGGCAGTGAAATGGCGGGGGACAGAGCGACATGGAGGCGATTTGTTCGTGGCCACTCCGTACGGGATTGAGGCATCTGGCAATAGATAGATGATATAACCTACCACCTTCAAACTTAATCTTACCAGAGAAAATTAACAATCATCCAAAACTAATTTGATTTGATCTTATTCAGATTATCTAACTTAACCTGACCTAGTGCAGTCAGTGTTGACCCAACTTCTGATTTAATTTTACCTAACCAGACCTAATCTAACCTAATACAACTTTGCCTAACCTAAATATAATATAGCCAAATCCAGCTGTTTATAACCTGACTACAGCATTAGCTTCCAGCTAACAGTTTTTTTATTTAGTAAAAAAAATTACTCAATGTTTTTCTGTTCTGTAATGCTACTAGTGGCATCCTACTTTTGTGTTTTCCTGTCTCTTTTTCAGAACTGCACCCATCCCATTTATCAGTGGGAAATAAAGACAGGATGTTGACAGTGATGAAAATGTTGATGCCTGGCTAGATTTAGGTGGTGCACCAAATGAGGTTTATCATCGTCTGTATCTGCCTATAGCCAGACACCTTAATTCCAGAGAGGATCGTCATCGTTATTGTCATCCTCCTCCTCCTCCTCCTCCTCCTCCTCCTCCTCCTCCTCCTCATCATCATCATCATCATCATCATCATCATCATCATCAGAGTTTTCATCATCAGAATCGTCTTAGTCGATGTCATCATCATCAGAGACATCTTTAAAGTTACCATCATCGTCGTCGTCATCTTCGTCATTGAGTAATAATCTTCAGCCTCATCAGAGTTATCATCATTATAATTGTTGTTGTTGTTATCAGTGTCATCGTCTTCATCATCAGGGTCTTTTTCATATTTACCGTCATAATCATCACAATGCAAAATTGACTCCCACCTGAATAATAGTGAGGGAAGATCCAGAAACAAACATAAAGCATAAATGTAGGATGTATGTCAAACAGTATGTTGACTGAAGTTGACCACACAAACACTGAACATCATTCAAGCTTTTGTAATCCTGGCTCTACTTCATAAGTAAAGCTCTGTGCACATGGTTTTTAGTATCTTTCGTTTGTTTATGAATAGTGCTCTTTAAATATCTAGGTAGTGTGATCATTAAGAATAGAAGTTCTGAGGATGAAGTGCATGAAGGGTACGTCAAGGAAGAAAGGTTGGTGGTTCACAGTAAGGAGTGATAAGGAATAGGGAGGTGACCTGGAAGAAAAAAAAAGTTGCTGTATGACAGTGTTGTGATCTGTGTTCTAATTTGTGGAAGGGAATTTTAGACCTTTTGGAAAGACACAAGTCAAGAGTGAGACCAGTGGAAATGTGTTATCCGAGAGAAGCACGTGGAGCTAGATAGAGAGACAGACAGACAAATGAGGAAGTGCAGGAATGCTGTGGTGTTGATGTAGAATTGATAGAAAGCACTAGGAAAAATACTTTGAGATGTTTTGGCCATGTGGAGAGAATGAAGAATGACAGGATTAACTAGGAGAGTGTATGCACTTAAGGTGGAAGGGGAGAAGGGGATGCGGGAAGACTGAGATTGAGATGGAGGGATGGGGTGGAGAAGGAATGAGGTAAATGAGGATGTCAGTGGACAGAGTGGCTTGTTGATTTGTTTGTAGCCACCCCTTATGGGATTAAGGAGTCTGATGATAGATAGATAGACAGACATAGATCCCTGCATCAGAGAAACAAAGCATTAATATTATTCCCATTTACAGAAGGCATGAGGGAGCTGCGTCGTGTGCTGGGTGCGTTGGTAGTGGTAACAGCGATCTTTGTGCTGTACCATGTAGTGTACCAGCGTGCCACTCTGTACCACTTACGCACAAATGCCCCACTCTTCAGCGAGGAGTATCCTCTCTTCCCACATTTTGTCAGTAGGCCCAGGCACAAGAGGGTGAGCATGTGGTGGATGATGGTCATTCTCTGTATCATGGTCTCGAGTCCATATGAATAGTCACTCAATATTTGTTGATCAGCTGTCATATTTGGTTTTCAACTTCAGAGTGGGAAAGCTGGATATTGTCACTGTATCAGCATTAAGTACATAACTATGCTTCAGAAATTATTGATACACATTTTTGCTCCATCCCACTGATTGCTGCAGTGTGAGTGTGATGGCACTGTACACACTGGATGGAATAGCTTTGGCATCCACCTGGGAGTCACACCACCAGTTTCCCACACCTCAGTGTGGGAAGGACTGTGGACCAACCTGGTGGGGTAGTGTCTGCAACAAGGGAATGCCAGATCCATGCATAATACATGTATTTTATTGCACCTGTAGGATGGCTCCACAGAATCACTTGCCCACCTGTGGTCAGTGGGTCTTCTTGGCGAGACAGATCTAGGTTAAGCAACAACAGTTAGTTTCCACAAAAAGTGCCCTTGTAACCACAGTTTTAGAGGAGTGATATATCATCAAATGCTTTGTTGGACAGCTGTTGAGATAAATGGGGCTTTATTTTGCTAAGGATGAAGACTGTTGTGTGGTAACAGAATTTTAAATTCCCTGTTAATGACGTAAATTAAGAGAAATCCAACCGTTTTTTTGTCGCCAATGTAGAGCTCCCAGTTGATTAATGAAAATAATAAGAGATACCAGCGTTATGAATCAGAGTTACGGGAGTAGGCTGCCACCACCCAGCGAATGCCGGGAAAGAATTACTTGCTCTATAGTAACTTGAAGAGTACTGGGGCCTTGCGAATAAATGACTAGGGTATCATGAGTTATATAGAGTGCGTGAATCGTAAGATAGCAATACACCTTGCGAGCCACTCAATCTCACAAATAAACTTCCCAGAGGATAATAGTTTCAAACACAATGAAAGCTTAACCTAAAAATTTACTAAGTATAAACATACAGATATAAGAAACTAGGTATTGATCAAATTAACCATAGATTACTTATGGGATATGAATTACTAGTAACTATAAGATCATTACTCTTTCACACTGATATTATCTCAGGGCAGATCAGATATACAAAAAAAATTCAATGAATGCCAGAGTACTACACCTCCGCTGAACAAATTCTCGGATTGATTCTAACATACTATTATGAACAGAGTTCCTCACAGTTGGATTTAAGCACGATTTATAGCCACATGCACATATAATACATAGATTTCACGTCTTATACCATTTACAAGTTAACACTATCTCCAGTGTATCTAATTATCTCATATACCAAATAAATAAATTCACAATGACCTAATATGAAACCAGTACTCCAATGGCCTCGTATAGGCTCCTTGGTTAATGACCTTGGAAAAATCACATAGCAAAGTATGTCCTTGGGACTGAGTTCCTTCCCACACTTCTCACTTCGAGTCTTTCAAACAACTCACCCAGTGATAATATAGGAATTACGTGAGTTATAGTGGTAGGTGGTGGCGACCATCATCCACTCACTTGATGTAGTGCTGCCTAATTCTTCCTTAGCCTTTATCATTCTCTTTCTGAGCCTGCCCTCCTCTCTTCCTATTTCTCCCATCTTTCCTGTCACTTCTTATTGTTTTTCTTTCCTTTACAGGTGGCTTTACATTGAGTGACAGGCCAAATGGTTTCCTGTAAACCAAGAAACCATTTACAACGCTGGGTGGTAACCATATAACCAAACCATACGTGCACCCTACGTGTCAACAAGTGGGTTGGTGGAGGGTTAGTGCCCCTCCCTGTAAAACAAATAACTCAGAGTCAAATGGCCACCCCTTACAGGATTATGGCGTCTGGCAATAGATAGATAGATAGACATGAGTTATCGAATTGACACTCAAGATCCTGAATGTAATTTACAACAACTTCCTAGATCAGAGGAAATCAGTCAAACAGGCTTATACTCGTTCTCAATATTCCTAAAGGTATATATAAAATTACAGTATTACTGTGGACCAGCGATTCTTATCGAGTTTAGTGAATCTGAGGGGGGGGGAGAGAATTTCTAGTGTAATGGGCACCACGAGAAGAAGCATGCAGTTACTTCCATCGTCTGGCAGACAGTTACGATGGAAACTACAGCAATCTGTAAAGTTCGAGGAGCAGCAGTGGAGTGACTATGAAAGAATGTTAAGATAAACATTAACAGTCAACCTATTATTATATGGAGAGTATTAACATTATAGGAACTAGGGTAAAGGGGGGAAGTATTCAGAAAACGTGGACACACACCTGTAAAGTTCGAGGAGCAGCAGTGGAGTGACGCTTTCATGGCCGCTTGTGTCCTACCCTCCCCGGTTGTCCTACCATTGGAACTGACTTCGACAAATTCCTTTGCAAGATTACCGTCTACAGCAACTAACAAGGAATATGAAATAAGGTGTTCACACTCGACATACACAGACTGACTGACTTACGATGTTTAAAATTTTGTTGTAATTTTATGGGACTGACAATTATACTGAAGCCCAAACCAACGAGTGTTGAAACTAATTACTGTATATCCATGTGGCGATACATTTCTAGTCACGGGTGTAACGCAGATTTTATTTGCGATTGCAAATTTCTATTATCGGCAATTAGGATTTAACTAAGCTTCAATTCACTACTATGTAGTACAAAAAGATGATAATATCAAACTTGACTTACAAATTATGAATTCATAGTATGAATGCAAACTCTCGCGATTATTAAACTCGTGCTAAACTTTTGCCTCTTTCTACACCTTGGGAAAGCAATGGCATAGTGCCTCTTAACTCTCATAATCGCTCTATACAGTTCCTCTATTACTAGTATTTCACTTT
>JAGKTI010000467.1:112602-134691 GCA_018397915.1 Birgus latro
CCATCAGACATTTTTCATCAGTTTATGAAAGACTTTCAGAACTGGAGGGATTAGATATAGTCATTCACTACTAGAGTGCTCTCTAGAGCTGAATAAAATTACTGGTATCTGATTGCAGCAAGAATAATAAAATTACATCATTATATTGAACAGGATAATAAGTACCTTGATGGCCTTAATTGTGAATGGCTGGAAAGCAGAGGCATGGAGGTAGTTGAGAGATTTAAGAGAGAGAGTTGTATGTAGAGAGGAAGAAAGAGATGAAAAGATTAGTAAGAAGAGAGTGGATGAGGAATTTGAGAGTAAAGTGGAAGGAATGTAAGAAAATGTTCTTGAAGGAGGTAAAGAGAGTTAGGCAGGGTGATAAAGAAGTTAGTAGGGAAGTGAAAGATAAAAATGGTACAGTAGATTGATAGTCAAGAAGGGAGAAAAAGTGAGCAGATGGAGAGAACACTTTAAGGAACAGAATGAAGTAGTGCAGGTATAGGTGGCTGGGGAATAGCTGGTAGGAGGGAGGTGAGAAGGGAAGAAGAGATCAATTGGATGGAAGTAGTAGAAGCAATGAAGAAAGTCAAAATGGGGAAAGCCCCTAGAGTTGATGGAGTGTGTGGTGAAATGAAGAAGCGTGTGGGAGAGAGAGTAGTAGAATGGATGTGAAAGATGTGCAGATTGGCCTGAGAGGAAGGTAGAGTCCTGGAGGATTGGAAATCGGGTAAAATTATTCCCCTGTACAAAGGAAAAGGGGAAAAAGAAGTGTGTGGTAATCATAGAGGCATTTTTCTTGTTAGTGTAATAGGAAAAGTATATGGTAGGATACTTATTGAGAGGGAAATAACAGAGGAATTAGTTAGAGAAGAACAGGGAGGTTTTAGGAAGGGAAGAGGTTGTGTAGAACAGGTATTCATCCTTAGGTCTTTAGTGGAAAAGTTTCTAGAGAAGGGAGAGAAGTTGTATGCAGCCTTCATGGATTTGGAGATAGCACATGACGGAGTGGATAAACAAGGAATGTGGAAAATATTAAGAACAAATGGAGTAAACAGGAAATTGTTGAATTCCGTGAAGAGTATGTATGAGGGTGCTAAGGCTGCAATGCTTATGGATAGAGAACTGATTGAATTTTTCCATCTAGATGTTGAAAGAGGGATGTCATGTCTCTGTGGTTGTTCAGTCTGCATAAGATGGGGTTATAGAAGAGATATGAGGTCGAGCAATGGATGTTGGAGCAGCCCTAATGAGGGAGGGCAGTATTTGGAAACTTCCTGTACTGTTGTATGCAGATGTTACTGTATTGTAAGTGAAGACAGGGTGGAACTGTAGGACTTGTTGAATGAGTTTAGGTGTGTGTGTAAGAAATGGAGTCAAAAAGTGAATATAGGGACGAGTAAAATAATAGTCTTAGAGAAATAAAATCACTGAATGTACAGTGAGGTTGGATGATGAGGAAATAAGAAATGTGAATGCATTTATGTACTTGGGTGGTGTAACAAGTAAGGATTGAGGTTTGGAGAATGAAGTGCTTGAAAGTGTACAACAAGGAAGAAAGGTTGCTGGTTCTTTGAAAGCAGTGATAAAGAAAGTGAGCATGGAAGTAAAAATGTCACTGCATATTAGTTTTGTGATACCAACTCTAATGTATGAAAGTAAACTTACGCGTTGTTGGAAGGACACAAGTCGAGAGTGAGAGCGGTGGAAATGAGTTAAGAGGAGCATGTGGAGTTACATGAAGAGACAGACTGACAAATGAGGAAATGAAGAAGCGTTGTGGTGCAGATGTGGATATGATAGAAAGCATCAGGAGAAATACATTGAGGTGGTTTGGCATTGTGGAGAGGATGGAGAGTGAGAAACTAATGAGGAGAGCGTGTGTAAGTAAGGTGGAGGGTGGGAGAGGGAGGGGGAGGCTGAGGATAAGATGGAGAGATGGAGTGGAGAGGTATATGAGAGAGGGGGATCTGAGCTTGGGGGAGGGTAGTGAAATGGCGAGGTATAGGGTGACATGGAGGCGATATGTTTGTGGCCACCTCATACAGGATTGGGGCATTTGGCAATAGATAGATGTATGTACCACCTAGAGTTAAGGATGGAGTAATGGAGCCTAGCATGGACTTTCCAGCCTTTATAGGAGTAAAGCATTAATCAGAGTTTTGCTAGCTATTGCATGAGCATCATAGTGACTCTAAATCACCAAGGATCACCAAGAAAAAACGAATGTTGTAAAGTTGGTCTTCACAGAGAGTCTAGAATGGGTAGGGGTGAAATGCATCTCTTAGGTGAAACAACTTTTAGTGAGATATGCTTTTATTTCATGATTGAGGGGTTAAAGAGACAAAAAAATACTCACTTATTACTTATCATCATCATCATCATCATCATCATCATCATCTAATCCTGTGTTGCCTTATGAGGAGGGTAGGAGCCCAGGTCTAGCCAAGTTGGTCTTGACACTTAGGATGAATATGACCAGCCTCACTCATCCCTGAGTTGCATTATGTGAGCAATAAACCCCAGACACTCCTTGCATAACCTGCACAGGCTCAGTCCGATTGGAGCGCCTTAATTACCCAATAAAGCACTAGGCGCCATAATTTAGTCATGTGGCTGCCACCCAGTGCGATAAATGGTTTTGTGGTGTACAGGAAACTTACAGGTAATATTTATAATTGAGCATGAGCAACTTTAAGTGAAGAACAGTTGGTATCATAATTCAAGAGGAACTTAGTAATGGAGTTGACCAAGTACTAACTGTATTTGACCTGGTTTCCCTTCCTTTTTACAGGAGTGGTACATTAACGAATGCTTTGATGGCCACTTTCCAAGTGACATGGAGGCAGTGTTCATCAGTGCTCTTGCTGTGTGGTCAGAATCTCAAAATCTAGAGTGTGCAGAGCTCTATCAGACATTCACTGCGTTGTTTGAAGTTCACCGCCGCTACTCTGAGCCCATGGAGATCCCCAAGCTATTTGCTAAGAAATTGCAGACCTGGCTTGGGGGCGACCAGTCTTTGGTGGATAAGGTCAACAAACAGGTTAGTTAGTGGCTTGGAATGAAGTTTAAATAGGATGAGATGACCAAGTACAGTACAGTCGGAGACAAAAGTTTACCACATATCTTACCACGTCTGTTTCTCATTTTCCTCAGTTGACTGGTATTCCTGAGCTGAGAGAAGCTTGGTACCAGTATTTTCTTTGCCCATAGGTGATTCTCCTTGATGCAACATGAAAGGGAGGAAAGTAATGGATATGTCTGAAATGTGAAGTTAGTGCAATGGAGTTATGGGTGAACTAATGTCTGACTTTACAGATGTGAATACTAGTACAGGCACAGGGAACATGTTAAAATTCTGTGGATGGAGGGCATTTTAATTGCTCAAGTCTAATTCTGTGGATGGAGGGCATTTTAATTGCTCAAGTCTACCCCCCACCTCCACAGCCTCCCCACCAGTATTGGTTTGTTCTTTTTACAGATCAAAGGTCTAAAGTTTCACACACACTCATACCTTGCCGAGTGTTCCATTTAACTTACTCTCACATACTGTACTGTATGTGTGGTTAGATGAATGGGCAGTTCCTTTGCAAATAATATAATAGTTAATTTCAAGTAATTTCTCAGTTGCTTTGAAGGGTTATACTAAAATCCAAGTAACTGCATCAGATAAATACCTGTATGTCCTGTAAATTTGTGTTATTAAACATTAACCCTTCAACACCATGACATATTTAAGCATAGTTTTATGCCCTTAGACAACTTGATTTAACTTATGAAAGACTCCTTGTACTGAAATATGTTAATGAAAGATGTAAATGATTTGGAAGAGCTTATTCTGTACTGGATACAATTTTTCAAAAAATGCAATAAAAAAGTCATCATAGTGAGAGGGTTGCATTAATTATTTATATATTTCACATGTGAAATAATGAAAATAAAAGTTGATGACTGGCTTGTTATGTTAAATATACCTAAGCTTGTGGAGTGAGGACAGGTGTTATGGTCACACAGGTGTGTGTGTGTGTGTGTGTAAAAAAGAATCATAGTTTTAATAATTTTAACTTTGGTGAAAGGATTGAAGGTCAGTTAGGGAGTAAACCTTTTTTCATAGTAGAAAATATAGGTCAAAGGTGAGGGTCAAAAGGCTAGGCCAAGCTTTGACTTAGCAAAGTCAACTTATAAAGTTTTTAATCAGTGTAAACTAACTGTGTGAGGAAGAGTTATGGTAAGGGTAAGACAAGAATTACATGATTCGGTTTCGACAACATTCAGTCAGAGGTCAAGGTCACAGGGCAAAATTGAATTTTGACCTGTGTGTGTGTGCATTTGCACAAAATAAGTTAAACAGTTTCGACTTGAATTAAGCTTTTTGAATAATTTGATCAGGAGAGAGAGGAGCAGTCAGAAAGAAGGACTGAAAGTCGAGAAGCTGAGAATCAAAGAAATGGCAGACGAATACTGGACCAAAGTAGGGGAGGAGTTAGAATCAGTGAATTGGAATGAAATGGATCTGGACAGCCCATGGAATGCAGATAGGGACTGCTTAGTTAGGAATACTAAAGCAGTGTGTGGTGTGGCAAGAATAACAACAAAGAAGAAGGGTACGGCATGGTGGGATGAAGGGGTTAAGAGAGCAGTGGAAGAAAAGAGGAAGAAGTGGCTAATGTGGTTACAGGAGAGGGGTTCAGTTGAAATAAGAACTGAATATATTGACAGCAAGAAGCACGTAAAGAGACTAGTGAAGAGGAAAAAGGAGGAGGTAAATGATGATCTAGGAAGAAAAATGAATGCAAATCTGAAAAGAGGAAGTTATTCAGTAATGAGGTGTGGAAATGTAGAAGTGACAGCAGAAAGAAAAGTGATGGTGTGAAGGATGTAAGTGGAAGATTATTAACCCATGGAGGTGAAGTAAGGACCAAATGGAAAGAATCTTTTGAAAGCCTGATGAATGAGGATACAGAGACCAGAGCGGCTGTAAACACGATTGGTTTTGGGGATGTGCAGAGAAGGAATTCAGTGCCAGGAAACGTGACCCTTGCAGAGGTGAAGAACGCTGTGAAGTGGCTGATAAATGGGAATGCAGCTGGAGTTGATGAGGTGTATGCAGGGATGATTAAGTGTAGTGGAGAGAGCAGAATGAAGTGCTTGTTGGAGACATGTAAGAAGGTGTGGATGAGTGAAATTGTGCCAGCAGAGTGGAAAAAGGCTGTGATTATACCCCTGTGCAAAAATAAAGGTGAGTGAAGTGAGTACAAGAATTATTGTGGCATAAGTTTATCGAGTGTGGTAGGGAAGGTATATGGAAGAATTATTATAGAGAAAGTAAGAGAGATATCAGAAGTCCTAGTGAGTGATGAACAGGGTGGCTTTAGGAGTGGCAGAGGATGTTTGGATCAAATATTTGTGGTAAGACAGATAGTGGAGAAGGCTTGTGAGAAGAACAGTAAGGTGTTTATGGCATTCATGGATCTGGAAAAAGCATATGACAAAGTAGACAGACAAGGATTGTGAAAGGTTTTGCTCATGTATGGTGTAGACGGTAAGCTGCTAGGTGCCGTCAAAAGTATTATGATGGTAGTGAAGCATGCGTAAGGATAAATGGTCATCTAAGTGGATAGTTCACGATCGGTGTGGATGTGCGACAAGGTTGTGTGATGTCCCCATGGTTGTTCAATATATATGTACATGGATGGGGTGATGAGAGAAGTAAGAACACGGGTAATGAAGAGAGGGGCAGCGTTGGTAATGAATGGTGATGGGTGGAATATCTCAAATTTGTTGTATGCTGATGATGCAGTGCTACTTGCAAATGTGGGACAATAACTTGGTATGCTAGTGCAGAGTTTTGTTGATGTCTGTGATCGTCGTGCCTTGAGAGCAATTGTAGAAATGAGTAAAGTGATGGTTATTGTGAGAGAAGGTGACTCCCAGTGTGATGTAACAGTGAATGGAGAGAGACTGGAATTGGAGTGAGAGTTTAAATACCTGGGAACAGTGATAGAAAAGAGAGGAAAATGTCCAAAAGAAGTGGAAAGTAGAATGACACAAGGAAGGAGAGTAGCTAGTGCTAAGAAGGCCTTGATAAGAAACAGGTTTGAGTGTTGCAGCTGCATGAGGCTTACATGAAGGAGTGTTAGTGCCAACCTTAACATGTGGATGTGAGACTATGGTGTGGCGTGAAAATGAAAAGTCAAGAGTAAGAGCAGTGGAGATGGGACTGCTGAGGAATGTATGTGGAGTACAGAGAGTGGATAGGATATGAAATAATGCAGTTCATGAAAGATGTGGAGTGAGTAAGTCTGTGGACACCAGAATCGAAGAGACTGTACTGAGATGGTATGGTCATGTGGAGAGAATGGATAATAATAGAGTGGTGAAGAAGGTACATCTGAGCGTATTTGAAGGAGGGAGGAGGCGAGGTAGGTCAATGAGAAGGTGGAAGGATATGGTGAATGAGTGTGTGAGGAAGAGAGGTATGGCAGTCGGTGAGGCCAGGGAACTGACAAGAAATCGAGCTGGCTGGATGAATGTTGTGAGGAGAAGTGCATGATCAGGGATTTGGCACCCCTTTTAATGTGACAGCATCCGGATTGACTATATCGTATATGTTTTTGTGAAGCTACAGAATGTGGTGAATATTTTTGGTATATCAGATAGAGCCAGAATTCCAGGGGGTTGAATGATGAGTGAATGGATGTGTGGCCCTTTAGACTGGGCAAACTTGGGCTGTCTGGACATTGCTGCTCCTCATCCTGCTGTAGGGTGGGAAAGTAGGTCCGGATGATGATGATACTTTTTCACGGGTCTGATGATTATTTTTGAGAACAGTAGTTCAGAGGTTATAGTCACATGGCCAGGTCAGTGTAAAGCATTTTTATTGGCTGTAATTCAAGCTTTATGGAAGTGTTTATGATAAGGCAAGGGTGCAAAGATTTGATTTTGAAAAAATTCAGAGTTCAGTGTTGCAGGTGAAGACCAAAGGCCAAGATCTCTTGGCACAGTCAACCCAATCTGATCTGAATGAAAACTTGGTGGAAGGGTGAAAGGTTAGGGTAGAATGACGTACACAGTTTTGAGAGTAATCTCTTGAAGGTGAAGGTCACAGGGCAATGTCAAATATTAGATCCTAAGACCAGTTGATGGGCATGAGTGTTGCACTGTGTGAGTGCTCCTTGTTAAGGTTTTGGTTCTGTTAATTCAGTACTTGGTACTGTGAGAAACCAGGACAGGATCATCACCTAAGAGTGTCATATATAAAAGAGGATTAGTCCATGATTATGCAGTGTGGATTAATTTTTTTTTTCCAAATTACTTGGCATTTAGATTACATTCTTTCTGAACCCTTCCCTTGGATATAAATCATACAGTTTAAAATTCCTTGACTTAAATCTGAAAATGATATTGCAAAGATGACTTGCTCCCACACAATGCATAATTAAAGGCTAGTACTGTGTGCATATCCAGGGACATGCGTGAATGGATGCTAAGTATCCCTAGCATAAGAGTAGTACAGTATTAGCAGGTTCTTGTGATGAATCCAGCCCCACTTCATGATCATAAACAATCACAAACACATGTACTTCATTTGTTGTATAGGCAGATGCTGCAATGGAAAATATTGCTGAGCATTGATATTGCTGGGAAGGACTGCAGAGAAGTGTAGTGGTAGTATTAGTAGTCGTTCCTTAGGCAGTCTGGCTGAACATCCCTGAGTTCCTAAGGAAGGCCACTGCCGAGACCGAGCTTTCCCACAAAGCTCTCAAGGAGTGTATGTTGTGTTGTTGGTGCATGTGATTGTGTGCAGTGCAGTCTTCCATAATGTGCTTAATAGTATGGGGTGCTGTGTTGCTTCCTAGACAGGAGTCATCCAGCCTCTTCTGATAACTCAAGAGGACTGGATGATGCCCACATCTCAGCTTGGCTAGGTGGACCCTGTCCTCAAGAGGGAGATAGGATTCAGAAGGGTGGATATGAGATAGGATTCAGAAGGGTGGATATCAGGAGGCAGCTGTGTGTTGTCTTTAAGTGACTGATTGGAGCGGTGAGTGATTTGAGTATGAATGTGCTTCTGGAAGCTGGTCTGAGGTGGGCGAGGGGGGACAGATGACAATATTTGTGTATGATATCGTGTGCTGGGTGTTGTTTTGATGTTCCTTGGTGTGTGTGGATATGCTGCCATGTAGTGTAGTGGATGGTGTGCATTTGTGGAGGCTGTGACAAGAATTTGTGTGCCTCCTCATGTCTAGATGATCCTTGACTTTGAGGACTTTGGTTTCTTTGTGTAGGTGGTCTGTGGGTGTAGTGGCTGTGCACCTGTGATTATTTATAGGGCCTTGTTCTTTATGGTCTGTAGAGTGTTTTAGTGTTTTTAGTGAGGTTAGAAGCCCAAGCAAGGCTTGCATGATTCATCACTGAAAGTATGTATTGTTTGTATACTGTGGCGGTGGTTTCTTTGTTGTGTCCAAATTTCGTATGGGCAAGTGACCTTAAGGTGTTGAGTCTTGGTGTTAATTTGTCTTTAATGTTTGTGATATGTTGTTTAAATGACACTGATGTATTATATGTTACACCAAGGATTATGGGTGTATGCGTGTGGGTGGTAGGGGAGTGTTGTTTATGATGAGGTGTGGAATGTGACTGTGTTTTGCTGTCCAGTTTGTGAGAAAAGTCACTGTAGCTTTGGCTTGGGCTATTTTGAACCTGTTTGTGGTGAACCATTCATGTAATGTGTTGAGGTAAGGTTGGAGGATGTGTGCATTTGGTGTGTGCATGAAAGTATTATGTCATCTGCATAGGAAGTTATGTGTATTTGTGGTGTGTAGGGTGTGGGTATTTTGTGAATGTATAGGTTAAAGAGAGTAGGGGACAAAACAGCTTCTTGGGGTATGCTGTTTGTGAAGTTTCTGATGTTCGATAACTGACTGGCAAATGATACATGTGCACATCTTGTCTGCTAAATAGTTTGCCAGCCATCTTTTTGTGTTATTGTGCATAATTGTGTTGAATATTTTGTTTGTGAGGTTGTGGCAGGGGATGGCATCAAAAGCTTTGCTAATGTCTAGTGTGACTAGGAGTGTTCTGTGTGGTGGCCTTGCTGAATTGATGCCTATCAAAAACTATCTGTGTAAGATCAGTAAGAAGAGTGTTTGTGGAGTGTAGCAGCCTAAAACCATGTTGTGATGGGGCTAGGGGGATGTGAGGTGTAACTAGTTGTAATACCAGTCATTCAATGACTTTGGAGGGGGTGCAGAGGAGTTTGATGGGGCAGTGTGAGAAAGGTAGCATGGGGTCTTTATTGAGTTTGGGGAGAGTGATGATAGTGCCATGCTTCCAGATGTTGGGTATTATGTTGTGCGAGTAGCTGTAGTTTGATATGTTGGTGAATGCTTGTATGCCTTGTGGTCTAAGATGTTTAAGGCGTATGTTGCTTATGTTGTCTGGTCCACAGGCAGATGAGTGCTTAACCCGAGGCATCCCGACGACGTATGGGTACGTCGCAACGTTTTGTCACTGTGACACCCGACAATGTACCCATACGTTATGCAATTGCAAGGTCAGCCATTTGCACATTTTTCAAGTTTCATGGGTGATTTTTGGTAGGCATATGTGGGAGACCGTTCTCTACCCACTGTCAGGCAGGGATACTGCCTGGCCCCACCTGACCCCCTCCTCCCCCCACACACCATTTTCTTGGCAGTTCACCTGTTAGCAGTGACCTGGCCAGTAAAGACATGGCATGCCACGGTCTCTCCAATGATGGAATTCACTGTGAAAGTGATTCATGAGGTGGAGGACAAAGGATAAACAAGCTAGAGGAAGAAACAATCATAAGTGATGAGGTGGTAATGTCATAAAGGAAGGTGCCATATGGTGATGTGTTTGGTGAGTGAACAGTGCTTATATCCCCCAAATTATTGTGTGAAATCCAATATACTCTTGTCCTACATATAAATTCGTACCAAATAAATAAATACGTAATTTAAGTGGCTTGAATTAGTTACCCCTCCCATAGTTTGTTTTCTTTGAAGCCAGATACCCTCATAGAGCATGAAAAGGTAAGGGTGACTCAGACCTGTGCAACATTTATAAGCTCAGGAGGGCGATTTATCTGTGAAATTTCAGTGTTTCTTACCAAAAGCGGGTTTGAGCCCCAAAAAATATTTTCCAAAATTTGTCGGGATGGGGAGGGGGGGGGACAGTGGCAGAAAATCGGCCGGGACGTGACGGGTTAAGGTTGCTAATGATGTGCTTCGTCTGGTTGTGAGTGAAAGGTGCAAAGTCTGGGGCTGTGGGGAACTGTCTCTTGCGTCAGATGATACTGTAGGTGGTTTGTCACGAGGGGGGTTTAGATGGCTGACATGTGAAAAGATGAGAGTGATTGCTTGTTGTTTGTTTGAGGGTATGGTGTCTGTTGTGATGGCAGCGTGTGATTGTGTAGTGTCGCCATTGGAGAGTGTGATGCTGTTTAGTGTTTTATAGAGTTTGCTGGTGTTTGTTTTGTGATCAAATGTTTGGAGATAATTATTCCAGTTTAGTGTTTGCTGTTCTGATATTTTATTGTTTATTTGAATGTTGAGTTCTTGTATTTGTCGTATGGTGTCTTGTTCATGGGGTGTTGTGGAATGTCGTAGTATGTCATGTTGACTGATGAGGTCTTGAATTTCTGGTGTGAAGTTGGGTTTGTGTCTCTCTGTTGCCTCTATGGATGTGTCTTTTGTGTGCATTTTGAATAATTGTATTGAAAGTGTGCACAGTGGTGTTGATGTTTGTGTTGGATGTACTGTTTAATGTTTCAAAGTGTTGTTCTGTTTCAGTTGTGAAGGCCTCCAGTTGGCTCTCTTATAATTGGTGTGTGTGTGTATCTGTGGCCAGCTGGGGTGATTCTAGTTTTAGGTGGTGATGATGATTGGGAGGTGGTCAGAGCCAAGGGTTTTGACCACTCTTCAGAATGTTGTGGGGGCGAGGTTTGGAGAGCAAAAGATGATGTCTGGGGATGATGGGAGGAAGAGGGCTTGGTGCGCAATATGGGTATGTTGATGGAGATTATTGAGGATGAAAAGATTATCTGTTTGGGATTGTAGTACCAGCCCTCTGTCTGTGTCAGGGTGGTTGACATGCCAGGCCGATGCCTGGGTGTTGAAATCACCGCCCAGGATGATGTTGGGCATGTTAGTGATGTGGTTTATTTGAGGAGAGTAATTGTGTGGTACTGTGGGGGACGATTGGGGGGGAATGTATGTATTGGTGATTGTTATGTGTGATTTGTTACCAGTGCATATTTTAATTGATTGTATTTCTGTTGTGGTGTCATGTGGAGTGAGAATTGACTGTGTGTGTGCACTAGTATCTGAAAAGTTGATGGATTTGTGTACCAGGGTGATGAGTCCACGGCCACCACCGTCGGCCTGGTCTTGTCTGATGGTGGTGAAATTATGAAATGTAGGTGTTTTTTGTGTTCTGTGTAGTTTTGTTTCTTGTAAGGTGGCAGTGTGTATGTTTTGTTGTTTGATGAATTGTGTGAATTCTTGTTTTTTGGTGTTTATGCCATCTGTGTTTATTTGAAGAATGTTTATGTTATGTGGTAAATGTGTGTTTTGTGCTGCAGCACAGGGGTGGGGTGGGGGTTGGGGTTGGGGTGGGGGTGGGGGTGGGGGTGGGGGTTGGGGTGGAGGGGAAGGGGTAGGAGATGGTTGTGATGGAGATAAGGGTTAGGGTGAATTAGATTGGGGTTGAATGGGAGGAGTTGGGAGATTGGATGGTATGGGAAGGATCGGTGGGTTAGGCTGAGGAGGTGTGGAGGAAGTAGGAGTGGAGTTCGTGGGGGGAAGGAGCAGGTCCAGGTGTTTGTACAATATTCTGTGGATGCAAGTGCTGTGCAGGTGTAATGGGTCCAGTTCTTGCAGGAATTGCACTGAACTGAACCCTTTGTCTGTTGGCTCGAAGTGATAGGTTTTGAGCATGCTGGACATGTGTATTTGTTGATGGGTCCTGGATTGCTTTCAGTGTCACCGGCTAGGGAAGTGTAGACAGATATGGTGGTGTGGGTGTGCTGGTTGAGGAGAAATGGGTGGAATCTGTCATGAATGTAACGAGAGTAAATGAAAGGGTGATAGCAATAAAGATATTGTTTGGCAAACTCATGATTTCAGTAATATTGGGATATGCTTCTCAGATTGGCTTGGATGATAAAGAAAAACATAGATTCTGGAATGACTAGATATGTGTGGTTGGTGGTATGAGGGATGATGAAACTGTAGTTTTGGGTGGGGATTTAGAGAAGGGTGATGCCCAGGAAAGATGAAATTATAGAGGCATAAAACCTTTGGACCAGATAATAAAGGTAATGGAGAGAGTCCTAAAAGGTATGATAAAAGAAAGAGTGAATATTGTTGAGGTGCAACATGAGTTTATGTCATTTACCGAACTGGCACTTTTAATTGGGAAATATGATTTTTGTAAGGTTCATACACACCAAATTATCTGGTATCCAGAAAAAAATATTTGTGTTTAACTGTTAATTAAGAATCAGGATTTCGAACAAAAACATGCTAAAGTTAACAAGTATTTCCCCTTTAGATTGCTGCCATGCCTTGACGGACTTTTGTTTTGCATAAATATTTATTTAAAGTGCAAATAAATGTACATTTGGATTTTCTGTTGGTCTGTCTATAGCCAAGTGCCACAATCCTGTGGAGGGTGGCCATTTGTCTTTGAGTTAGTAGTTATACGGGGAGGGGTACTAACCCTTTGCCAACCCATTTGTTGATATGCAGGAAACACCTATTGGTTGGATATATGGTTACCACCCAGCACTGTAAATGGTTTCCTAGCTTACAGGAAACCATTAGGTTTGTCACTCAATCCAAAGCCACCTGAAAAGGAAAGATGAGTAATAAAAAGTGACAAGAAAGCTGGGAGAAATAGGAAGAGAGGAGGGGAGATACAGATAAAGAATGATTAAGGTGAAGGCAGAAGCAGGCAGCACAACATCAAGTGAATGGATGAAGGCTGATACCATCTACCTCATTTTAAATAAATATTTATACAAAATGGAAGTCAGTCAAGGGGGGTTGTTGAGCTAAAGATGAAACATTTCCAGTAACTTTAGTACATTTTTGCTCTGAATCCTGATTCTTTATTAATAGTTAAATTAAACAAAAATTTTAAAGCCAATGTCAGATAATTAGGTGTTTATGAACCAAAAATTATAACATTTTCCAGTTAAAAGTGCCTCTTTTGTACTGATTCAGTGCTGATTTGGTAATTTGATGCATCCCACTTGATTGTTTACTCAGAAGATTTAGGAAAAACTTCAAGGACAGCCACAGTTGTGTTCACATACTAACAATGCTGCCACTTGGTGTGTGCTGGTGGCTATAGTTGGAAGTCCTCAATGCAGGCATGGATTTTAGGATGAACAAGTTTTTATAACTCTTTATTGGTCTTTATTTTTGTTATTTTATACTCTCTTTGCATGAATCATGCTGATGCTTTACATGCAATCAAGTGACTTGAGGATAAACCCAACTGTGTTTACATACTGAAAGTGCCACCACCTGGTGTCTGCTGGTGACAGACATAGCTGGGTCCAGCTCAACAGAGATGAAGAAGGGTGTACAGAAGCAGTTTCTGATGTACATATGTGTGACTTGCATATTTTCCCTTTTATATAGCATAGAGATGCTGATAGGTGAATATTTATATACAGACCTACCTGGTTCAAACTCTATAAAAAAGCAGATGGACAGAAGTAATTTACAGTGTTTAAATGAATGACTGATATGGATTTTTCATTATTTTAGTTCTTAAATTCAGTAATAATGAAACTATTGACTGATGGAGATACTGAAAGGTGAGTGTACATTTGTGTGAATGTAATTATATCAAGCTAAGGTTGTAGTGAGTGTTGGTTAGGAGTCAAAAACTTTATTCCATAGACTTGCTTTTCCAAAATTAGGGTGTGTCACACACAGTGCAGCATTTTATACCATATGCTTTGAAATACGGTATGTCTGTATGTGTTGTTGTTAGTTCCCCACTAACATGTTTTCCCATTTTTTATTTTGTTACAGCATCTCATTCATGTGTTCCACCCCCTAACTTCGGAGCATGTGGTGTACAACCCACTCCGCGCCCACCGCCCTATGCCACAGCAAGCCATGGATGTGTTCCAGTGGGTTGATGAACTCTCAGCTAAGACAGCCAAGAACTGTGATTTCTGTAAATACTCAACAAATACCGCTGTAGACGAGTTTGGCAGGTAGGTTGGTTGGGTTAGTTTATTGTCTCTGTGCTTGGTTAGATATTTCATTTTTTAACACCATCACTATGAGGGTTCCTTTGTAAACTGAATTATGTTATCTAATGATAGTCAGATGACTCCACCCTTCACCTTTCCATTCGCTTCTTGCAGCATCCATCACTGCAGTTACTTCAGCAAACATGGGTTGAAGCTAAGGCACACCTGACCTGGCTCATATCTCTGATTGAGGTAAAGAAACCTTGTTTATAATGCATCCAGAACCCAGTTCCATCATCTTTCAGTCCAGAAATTCTTCCACAGGATTATCTTTTAACAGCATCTAACATAATTTTGCATCATCTCTAACCATACTTGGGGTTTTATTCTCTCTGGATTTATCTTGGAAGGATCATATTACAGCACCCCTCTTGCCAAATCTGCTTCCAAAAGACCAGGCGTGTTAAACCAACTCTGTGATTTCCTCACCCCCACAGCTGTTGACTTTATACAGGGGTTTTGCTTACTCTTTTGTAGAGTACAACTTTCCTGTGTGGAGGGGCTCTCCACATGCAGTTCTTCTCAACAGGGTGGATTCAGAGACTTTTCGTCTCATTAATTCTCCTCTTCTTAATGAATACCTTCAGTCTCTGTCTCTGCTGCACTGTTGCATCTTTATCTCCTTTTGCAACTTCAGTGGTCATTGTTCTTCTGAGTTTTCTTAGCATCCTTCCTCCATTACAGCAGGTGTGTTGCACCCATGTAGGAGCAAACTTTCACCTCTTTTCTGTCGAACTCTCTAATCCAGGAATTAACCAGTACTCCCAGTCCTTCATGTTTGCCACAAGTCAACAAGGGAACTGTCTTCCTCTGTCTGTATATCCCACTGCCTGTGACCTTCAGTCTTGTTGACGCATTGTGTCCAGGCATCTCGAAATGCGTGAATCTTGATTTTTTTTTTTTCTCCCTAGGAGGGAACAGTCTTGCAGGTTTCTAGCCTTTGAATCTTTCTTTCTTGCTTAAAAAAATAATAATAATAATTAGATAAAATTCATCCTTTATCAACTGAATGAGAGAGAGATTTGTTAGATACCAACCACTTCATTGTGAAGGGTTTGTCTTAAGCAGAATTAAGTCATCTATCAATGGCAAGAGTAGAATGAAAAATGTTATCTTACTGAGGGGGTTTCTGGGAATTGTTCTCAGCCTACTTAGGCCTAGTAGCTACAAGATGTCTCTCCCAAGTTGCATATAGATATCTGGCGGTAACAAGAATAGAGTCTCGTTTTTCCAGCAGGACTCATTCCAGGTGCAGGCTCCCTGCCTGGAACCAGGTACAGACCTTAGCACAGTATGCTGTGCCTCATGCCTCGAAATTCAAATGGTTGAGAGAGATGCTTAATCTTTTCTTTTGAATTCAGTTTCGTTCTCTGGACCCACAATCATTTACTAATGCACAAAATCATACCTATGAGTGGCTTTCTTTACTACCTGTCTTTCGTAGAAGCTGCCTAGCATGAACCATTTGTCCTACAGCAGTTATTATTTGTTCTTATATCCTAATGTACGATTCCCCTCTAAACTTGTGATATTATGAAGCAGGTGTCCCCCATCAGAGACATCTAATGTCTGATTGGCAGTAGGGGAAAAAAAAAGGAAATTGTATACTTTATCTTAGATGGTGCCCCGTATATACTGTAGGTAACTGAAGAAAGTATTCCAGGATGGGACTTCTGAACCAAGTCTTCAAATACTGAAAAGCAATATAAACCATGTGCTTGTGCTTCATCTTTGAGATTGCTAGTCATATTGCTTCCCAGTGTACCTGATTTTGAATGGCCTAGTTCCCCGGACTTGTGGCCACCGACCAACAAAGAAGTGAACATTACAATTTTCAGTACAGTATTCATCGCAATGTGTGAATCACATACCATACTTGTTTAAGCACTTATAATCGATAATATTAATATTACTAAGTACTTCAGGATGGGCATACTGTACCTAGGCTTCAGATGCTAAAAATTACAGAAATCATAAACTTTTGCTTCTCTGTTTAAATCACCTGGTATACTGTATACTGCATCCTGATGTGACCTTGGTCCTGCTACCTCCAACCAGTAGATGGGTGATGACACTTGGTCAGATTTCGTAGACAAGAAGATGAGTAAGAGAAGTGTATTGCTTTCTGATGTAAGGGGTTTACCAGATGTCTCTGTTTTCATTGACAGGAATCCCGACAGTCCTGACCCGAGCCTCCTGAGCTTTACCTCAGCAGAACATGTGCTTGAGATGTTATCGTCAGCTAAATTACTTTTGTTTCCCAGGCAGATCTACTTCCAGGCACTAGTGTGATCTTTCCCCAGTCTCTCCACATACTTAGACCACCTCATTCTACCCATACTTCATAAAATCTTAACACAGTTTCTTTCCAAAATAGACAGGACAGTGATGTAACGGTTCGTATCAGCAACACATTCAAGATTGAGGCATGGCATAGCATGATTGTAACTAAATCAACTCACCACCCCACCAACCTAACTCTTGAAGAAGCCACTGGCCTTCTCCGGGATGCTACTACCTGGATGCAGGATGTTAGCAAGAAGAACCCCCACTATATGTAAGTGTCCGGGTTGACTGTGGGAAGTTGGGTTAGGATAATTATGCTGAAGCAATTACAATAATCCCTTTACTTTCCGGACGACCACTGTCCGCTTACACCACTGTTTGGACATCGTAGACTGATGTTCGAAACCCCAAAATGCCAAAAAGTAAAAAAAAAAAAAAGAAGAAAAAAATCTGATTTTTTTTTTTACCTGTAAATTTGAATTTGGTGCGTGGCTCCGAACAGCTGTGTTTACAATGCATTCTCACGGTCATCTCCTTCTCCTGCCACTCCGACAGTTGTCTCTGAACTGCTGTGAGTTTTTGTTAAACAATCATAATTCACAGTGTTAAGGATTAAGTGCAGTTCAACACTGGATTACTGTACATGCTTCAGGAGCATTTTCACCACTGTCAGAGCTTTAGAGGTGAGGTAAACAACCACCACAGACATGTAAGTACAGTACACTGTCAGCTGCCAAATATTTTCCATAATCACTTATAAATCCTCATTCTCTGGTTATATTTTATTTACTTCATGCTTTGTGTCCCATATTTGAGTGCATAGGCTGTGAAAAAGGTGATTGTCTCGGTGATTACCATGTCTCTTACATACATTCACTATCTAGTCAACTGGTGAACATCTCTGGCATTCTCACCTGTAAACCATTATTTTCTGGTAACAATTTATTTATTTCATGCTTTTTATCCCATATTTTAGTGCATAAGATGTGAGAAAGGGTGATTGCCTTAGTGACTGCCATGTTCACTATCTAGTCAACTTGTGGACAATGTGAGAAAGGGTGATTGCCTTAGTGACTGCCATGTTCACTATCTAGTCAACTTGTGGACATCTCTGGCATTCTCACCTGTAAACCATCATTTTCTGGTAACAGTTTATTTATTTCATGCTTTGTATCCCATATTTTAGTGCATAAGATGTGAGAAAGGGTGATTTTCTTAGTGACTGCCATGTCTCTTACATATGTTCACTATCTAGTCAACTGGTTAACACCTCTGCCTTACTCACCTCAAAATCATCATTTTTTGGTTAAAATTCAATTAATTCATGCTTTGTGTCCATTATTTATGTGAAAGGGGCCTTAAATAAGTACTATGCATGTCCGGTAGGGAGGTAGGTGGGTGGTTTTCTGATTTAGTCTAGGTTAGGTTAGGGTCAGGAATGACTGGTGCTGGAGCTTCAGGGCCACTGTCCAGACAAGACCACTTTTTGGTCATGCCTTTGGCTCTATTACAACAGATAGTGGAGGCATTACTGTAGTTATGCGTCGTGCCTCCCACCAAATTCAAAAGCTGAAGTTGCCAAAACAGTACTGATCCCACCGATGAAGCTAGAAGTGATGATGACAGTGAACCTGCTGCCTTTATGCCTAAGGCTGGGAAAGTCAGGGAAGCCTTGGATACCCTCACTGATTACTGTGAGCACCCAAATGCTGTACCACCTTTCCAAAAAAGCCTCAAGCTCCTTCTGAAAACTTCGTGACATGTTCATCAGAAATCAGAGCAGATGGGCGTTCAAGCAAACAACAGTTGACACCTGCTTCAAGTCGACCACTCCTGTACCATCTTCACCATCGCTTACACCATCATGCAGCCAACCATCCACCTCAACACCTCAACCTGCTTCCTCCACACCTCCTCAGCCTCACCCACTGATCCTTCCTACACCATTCAATCCCCCAACTCCTCCCATTCCACCCCAACCCAATCCACCCCAGCCCTTACCTCCATCACAACCTTCTCCTACCCCTTCTACTCCACGCACACCACCACACCTCTCCGTGCTGCAGCACCTAACGCACATTGCACACATAACATAAACATCCTTCAGTTAAACGTAGATGGCATAAACTCCAAAAAACAAGAACTCACACAATTCATCAAACAACACAACATACACATTGCCATCTTACAAGAAACAAAACTACACAGAACACAAAATAACACCTACATTTCATAATTTCGCCACCATTAGACAAGACTGGGCTGATGGCTGTGGCGGTGGACTCATCACTCTGGTACACAAATCCATCAACTTTTCAGATACCAGTGCATACACAAAGTCACTTCTCCCCCCACATGACACTACAACAGAAATACAGTCAGTTAAATATGCACTGGTAACAAATCACACACAATAATTGCCAACACATACATTCCCCCCCAGTCGTCCCCCACAGTACCACACAATTACTCACAACAAAGACAGCACATCACTAACATACTCAACATCATCGTGGGTGATGATTTCAACTCCAAGGCGTCAGCCTGGCATGTCAACAACCCTGCCACAGACAGAGGGCTGGTACTACAAACCCAAGTAGATCATCTTTTCATACTTAATAATCCCCGTCAACATACCCATACCCCACACCAAGTCCTCTTTCTCCCATCATTCCCAGACATCACTCCCAAACGTCGCCCCCACAACATTCTGGGAATTGGTCACAACTCTTGGTTCTGACCACCTCCCGATCACCATCACTACCAAAACCAGAATCACCCCAGCTGGCCACAAACACACACACACTAATTATAAGAGACCCAACTGGGAGGCCTTCACAGCTGAAACAGAACAACACTTTGAAACATTAAACAGTACATCCTTCACAAACATCAACACCACAGTGCACACTTTCAGTACAATTATACAAAATGCAGACAAAAGACACATCCCCAGAGCCAACAGAAAAAGACTCAACCCCAACATCACACCAGAAATTCAAGGCCTCATCAGTCAACTGGACATACTACAACACTCCCCAACACACCATACACATGACACCATACAACAAATACAAGAACTCAACACTCAAATAAACAATAACATACCAGAACAGCAAACACTAAATTGGAATAATTATCTCCAAACAATTGATCACAAAACAAACACCAGCAAACTCTACAAAACACTAAACAGCATCACACTCTCGAACAGCAACACTACATAATCACACGTTGCCATCGTAACAACAGACACCATACCTTCAAACAAACAACAAGCAAACACTCTCATCAATCACTTTTCACATGTCAGCCATCTAAACCCCCATCGTGACATCCGATGTATCATCCGACGCAAGAGACGGTTCTCCACAGACCCAGACTTCACACCTGTCACTTACAACCAGACAAAGCACATCATTAGCAACATTAAGCACTCATCTGCTTGTGGACCAGACAACATAAGCAACATACACCTTAAACACCTTGGACCACAAGGCATACAAGCACACACCAACATATCAAACTACAGCTACTCACACAACATAATACCCAACATCTGGAGGCATGGCATTATCATCACTATCCCCAAACCCAACAAAGACCCCACGTTACCTTCCTCTCACCACCCCATCACACTCCTCTGCACCTCCTCCAAAGTCACTGAACAAATGGTACCACAACTAGTTACACCTCACACCCCCCTAGCCCCGTCACAACATGGTTTTAGGCCACTACACAACACAAACACTCTTCTTACAGACCTTACACAGAGAGTTTTTGATGGCATGAATTCAGCTAGGCCACCACACAGAACACTCCTTGTCACGCTAGACATTAGTAAAGCTTTTGATGTGATCCCCCCTTCACAACCTCACAAATAAAATATTCAACACAAACATTCACAGTAACACAAAAAGATGGCTGGCAAACTACTTGGCACACAGATGTGCACATGTAACATTTGCCGGTCAGTCTTCAAATGTCAGAAACTTCACAAATGACGTCCCCCAAGGATTTGTTTTGGCCCCTACACTCTTTATCCTATACATGCATGACATGCCCATACCCCACACACCACAGATACACATAGCTTCCTATGCAGACGACATAACACTTACATGTATGCACCAAAACTCAACACAGCCGCTCACATCCTCCAGCCTTACCTCAACACACTACACGAATGGTTCACCACAAACAGGCTCAAAATAGCCCCAGCCAAATGTACAGCAACCCTTCTCACAAACTGGACAGCAGAACAGTCACATTCCACATCTCACGATAAACAACACTCCTCTACTACACACACACACACACACACACACACACACACACACACACAAACACACACACACACACAAAATCCTTGGTGTAACATACATCAGTGTCATTTAAACAACACATCACAAACATCAAAAATAAATTAACACCAAGACTCAGTGCCTTGAGGTCACTTGCCCATACAACATTTGGGCACAACGAAGAGACCACCACCATAGTATGCAAACAATCTATATTTTCATTGATGAATTATGCAAGCCCTGCTTGGGCTCCTAACCTCACTAAAACACACTATGACACTCTTCAGACCATACAGAACAAGGCCCTAAAAATAATCACAGGCTGCACAACTACTGCACCCATAGACCACCTACACCAAGAAACCAAAGTCCTCAAAGTCAAGGATCATCAAGATATGAGAGGCTCCCAAATTCTCGCTGCAGCCTCCATGAAACCAAAGCATCCATTACACTACATGGCAACACATCCACACATACCAAGGAACATCAAAACAACACCCAGCACATGATATCATAGACAAATACTGTCATCTCTTCCGCCTCACCCGCCTCAGACCAGCTTCCAGCAGCATATCCATGCTCAAATCACTCGCCGCTCCATTTATTTACTTAAAGACAACACACAGCTGCATGCACAGCTTCCTGATATCCATCCTTCTGAATCCTGTCTCCCTTGTGAGGACAGGGTCCACCTGGCCAGGCTGAGATGTGGGCATCATCCAACCCTCTTGGAAGTTACCAGAAGAGGCTGGATAACTCCGTCGCTGATGCCTGTCCAGGCTGTAACACAGCATCCCATACTATTAAGCACATCATGGAAGACTGCATTGCACACAATCACCTACACCAACAGCACAACATACACTCCTTGAGAACTCTGTGGGAAAGCCTGGCTCGGCCGTGGCCTTCCTTAGGGACTCGGGGCTATTTGGCCAGACTGCTTAGGGAACAACTACTACTACTACTACTACACCTCGTCCAACCACAGTACCTATGAATGATGATGACAGTGAGAATGAGATTGAGGAGGCAGGCTTGTAAATTGGTGAGTAATGTAATGCACCTTTACTGTACAGACAGTTGTATGTCTAAAATACTACATTTGTCAATATCTGAATTTTTTGCACTATCCGACTGTCAGGGGAAAATGAGATTTTTACTCTGGCGTGTCGCCAGATGTCAGGGGAAATTTAAGTATTCCCAAGAAATAATGAA
>JAGKTI010000468.1:22891-78565 GCA_018397915.1 Birgus latro
ACTTTGCGGTATTTAAGGAAGTGGGCAGGTTGCCTGCGGCAGTGTTTACTGACGATCTCTTCAACTGGCAGCATTGATTATCAACCACTGCTCTGACTGGATGTGTCAGTGTATCAAGCATTCTAAATCCTCATTTATATCTTTCAGAGGTAAGTTAAAAAAAATGCCCAGTAGCTGTAGTAATCCAGGAACAACAACAAGTAACCTCTGAGACTCATTTCAATAGAAAATACGGAAAGGCCGCACCCACTTGATAAAGAATTAACCTAAACAAATCGATAACTCTTATGATGACAGGGAGGCAGCTGAGGACGACGACACCACTTCGGTTGTCTCCACATTGAATTCTGAGGGGTTCCCAGGGAGGTTGATGAAGAGGAAGCAGCACTGAGGCAGCATCATGAGGTAGCAGCACACTTGCCTTGTGCTGAGAGGCCATATTCAACCTCAAGCCTCAGAACCCCTCCCCCCTTCCCCGTTCATTCAAACAATGTCGTCAGTCAGAGTCAGGTAAGAATCTTACAATATTGTTCACTCCCTTTAAATATACTATACTAATTTCTTTCCCAGGTTGTCGGCATTTGCTGGTGACTAGTTTGATGTAGGTTTGGGGGTAAGGGGGGCAACTTTTCCAAGACGGCAGACCCATAAGTAATCTTCCCCATAAGATTAGTTCCAGTATTGCTAATTCATGGAATTCTAAAATAGCGGCATGTGCTTATTCCCACAAAGCCGCAATTTAGGAGAGTCCACTACGCATGGTTGTGTTGTATACAGCTTACATGTTAAACACTTTGAAAAATAATATAATCAACTTACAATAAAGAGATAACTTGGAAAATACAGGTACTGTTATGTCATCGACAAAATAAACCTAAAAGAAAACTGCTTAACTGCATGAGTTACAAACATGTATATACAATTATGTAGTTGCTGTAATAAACAGAAAAGTGTACAATGAAGGACAAAAATTTGCCTACTGTTCCACCGCATCTACTTCACATTTGGGGTATGTTCATCGCTTTCCTCTCTGTTGCATCATATCCAACACATATATGGGCAAAGAAACACAATCCCTCAGCTTAGGAATATCAGCCAACTGAAAAGTCAGAAGAAAGGAAACATTAGTCAACCTTTTGTCCTCAGCTGTACATAAACAAACAAGTCATACACTGTTATAGGACCAACAGGCTAATCCATTTTTTATAACCTATGTAATAGAGTATATCAATTTTATAGCTTGCCTTTGTGCAAATAACTTGAAAATGTGAAATGACAGAAAATATTTGTGACCCCCCAAAGTTATTCTTACTGGCTATGAAGTGTCACAGCACATGATAAAAATGATTTCCTTCATTTCAATGCACTTAATACAGTGCTGTATTTTCACCAGTATGCCATGAGTAATACTGTACTTCACTGTTTATTGCAGTACATTATACTTCATGTAAATGAAGTAGCAACCTCTATTATATGCTAGAGTTCTTAATTTTTTGTAAGTTCCAGGCATGATAAATCTTTTATTCATAAATATATGTCACTGGTATTTGTGGTAAATAATATTCTGACCAATGTCACTTTGTACTGAACTGACTTTATGCCAAACTCCAATATGGATTACAATAATAGCATACCAAGAACTATCTATCAAGGTATCTTTACAATAGTATGGCATCTGACTCATCAACCCTTTCAATACGAAGACATCTTTTTCATTTCATTTTAGTTACCTTGACATGGTTTTATTCAGCTTTGGACAGCTCTCTCATGATGAAGGACTTAAGCAATTTCTATTAGCCCTTCCAGTACAATGATGTTTACTTTATTATTCTTTTCACTTCAGCTCAGATTTCTTGAGCTGAAGGTTAATGGCAGTAAATATTAAAACTGAGTGCACGAAGGTGTCAGCAAGCCACTAATTTGTTCATTTCGTTTTTGAAGGCTCCAACATGCTTGCATGCGTCAGCCTTGGTCACCTAATGGCGGCTCTCCATGCTGCTCGATCTTTGGCAGCCTCCCTGTTCAATTCCTTAACCCTTAAGTCACACTTAAAAGACCTCCCATGTCTTTCTCGGTCTACCTCTCCCAACCCCTCCCCCAATATTAACACTTCTCACCCTCTGTAGTAGTAGTTGCGGTTGCCCAAAGTTCATCTATAATGTGAACCCAGTGTGCTGCAGGTTGAAGTTGCATTTCTCCTGCAGTTCACAATCTTCCTTTAGGAGGACAGGGAGGGAGATGAATGAATGAATGAATAATGAGAAAAGCTAGCACCAATCCTAGAGAGGCTATGTGACTCTAAGGTCATACAGTGCAAAAAGAAATGCAATAATATTAGAAATAGAAAACGTAGGTGAGTCACCAAGGAAATCAGTAAGCAACAAGGGGGGGGGGGGGGGTAATAATGAGAGGAAGGGAAAAGCAGAGCGATGGACATGGAGTATGAACAGGCAGTCGAGTAAAAGATGTCGGATAGTCAGGGGGCAGTTACAACGTGAACAAAGTGGCAGGGAGTCACCACTCATTAAGTGACCGTGGGGAGGGAGATGAGAGATGTATAACTGAGCAATAAATTCCCCCCTGTTATATCAGTGCTGTCACAAGAAGGCATCCCTCTCCAGCAACTGTGAGGGTAGGGAATGGATATACTTCATTTCCCATTACATAATACAATCAGCAAGAGGGGACAAGTGTGAAGCTTTTATTTCCCCATCATGTGTCTGAATAACATTGTCAAAAACTCTGAATTTTCTTTCCCCCTCGCATTCTCAGGCTTACTAATACAACCCTACAACACAAACCCTCTTAGCTCTTCCAGTACCAATTATATCATCCATACTATTTTTACTCAAACTTGGCCCACATTTTCATCCTTTTGCAGACTGTTTCATGTAGCTGTGTTGCAGAGAGAATGCTATCACTCTGCTATACTTTTAAAACTCTTCTTTGTGAACAGCATCATAATCTAGTGTCAAACTATTCTTCCAACTCAGCATTCAGGGTGACAAGATACTGTAGCAACTTTATGATAAGTTTGAGTAAAATGAGTAATAGTTTGTTCCTGCCACCTTCAGGCAACTCCAAAAAGACTTCTCGTATGGAAGGGTCAAAGTCAGTGCAGGAGGAAGCCCAGTCTACAAGGTGTTGTAAGTTCAGTTACACAGTTTCTCTCTCTCTGCTATCCTTAGCTGTTGTGTCTCTATTTTTCACTTCTCCCTTCAAGGCAAGAGAAAGAAGAGAGAGGGACACACAAAATATGCATTATCTGTCTGTGCCTATCTACTGTAGCTGCATGCCTTATTCCCAGAGAGGTGGCTATTAATAAACCACCTCCACATTGCCCTCCGATTAATTAAGGCAGTCTTCACTCCATCATACACAACCATCACACATATTACTCTCTACCCTGTCTTTCCACCTCATCCTCAGACTCCCTCTCTCCCTCCATCTCCCTCATATACACCCTCCACAATCCTTCTGGTTAAACTTGGCCCAGATTTTTGTCCGTTTGCAGCTTATTGCATGCAGCTCAGTGACAGACTAGGACAATACTAACAATCAACATCCTTTCCATAGCACTTCATCATGACTAGCACCATTTTCAAGTGTTAATCTACTGGTACAGCACGGCACTGAAGATAGAGAGAGGATAATTTTAGGCCAAGTAAGAGTAAAGTGAGTAAAGTCATTCTCTCACTCCTCTTTGCAGTACTTTCACAGTATCTGTGTAACTGAACTCAGGACACCCTTTAGTGTTGTGTAGGATATATGGCACGCCTCCAATTTGGGGTGGGGGCAGTGTGAGCAACCAGAGGAAAGATGTAGGGGCCCAAGGCTAGGCTAAAGTGGTCCAGTACATTTTAAGGGTAGATGACCAGCATACTCCCCTTGGTGGCATAACCTTTAAAAAGAAAAAAAAAAGTGCCTCTTGGGAAATGAACCTGTTTAAGGCTGCCACTCTGACTGGGACATTCTAACCACTAAACCACCATGAAAAGTGCGATGAGAAACTTTTGAAATGCTGTGCAAAAAGAGATACAAATGCAGTGTCGTGGTTGGCTGTGAGAAATGCCTGGTTCATATTAGACCGGAGGGCCGTACCCTTGTCCGATTATGAGGCTTTCTAGTTCCTCTTTTCTCAGTGATATATTTTGCATATTACATCTCAGCTCTCTCATGGTCAGGGCAACTTAAGCATTCTAATCCAGCTAACACCAGGCAATATTACAGCGTTCAGATGAATGAGCATTAATATTGGTACCATTAATCCTATCATGGTTGACAGTGGTTCAGTTTTTTACTACCAGACAATTTGATTCAGCAGGGAGTGAGCCACAGGAGTCTGAGGGCTAACAATTTCTTGCATATCATTTATATATTACCAGCACAGACTATATTTATCCAAGAATATTAATGTACCATGTGGTATGAACAAGTACACTATTAACCCTCACATGACTGGGGCAACTTGCTGTGGATATTTTGCTCCAGCTAATGCCAAAACAGTTCTATTCGGCTGAAACAGAGCAAGTATGGGTGCCTGTGAGTGTTAATACTGTCCCTTTTAACCATCTCATAGTCACAACAACACAGGTTTTCTGTTCCAGTATATTCAGCTGTACAGTGAGTCATGGTTGCCCATAGAGAGTTAAAGTATTATATGCAAAAATAAACTGATAAAAATGGGGTGCTACTGAACCTTCAAAGCTGACAGGAGTACAAGCCTGACTGAGGTAGAGGAATGATTGTGTTTACAGTTGTATGAAGCATGTTAAGGGGTTTTTATGACAAAGAGATATGTATGGTTGTACAAGTCTAGGAAAAAGGCTGTACAGAATGACAAATATAGTAAATGCAATACAATGCAGGCATTAAACCTAAAAAATGTTGTAAGCTGCAAAGCAGTATTTCTAAGTACAGCACTTATATAAAATTTGATTGATACCTCAGAAATGATCATACAGTAATACTATAGCTATCAACCTATTGTAATTTCATTCAACATTCAAGAATATATAGTGCCTGTAGATTTCTGTGATATTTCACTTTAAAAGGGACAGACTAAACAGGTATACTTTATGAAGCTCAAAACTTCCATTTTGCTTCACATATACTTGATGTACTGACAATCCACATGACAGAATATGCCTTCACAATATTCATCACATCAAACAGACCCCATCATTCATAAAGTAACACAGAATGCTATTAACATCTTTAATCCACTGACATAATTCTGCTTCATTATTGCCAACAACAGGCAATTTCAGGCAGCTAAAGAGAGACTTTTCACACGGGTTGGATTTGATACAGCTCTCAATAACCCCTTCACTACTAGACATCTCACATAAATTGGTGGTATACCAGCACAACTTTAAAAAAAAAAAAAAAGTTCACCATCAGAAATCTCCCCTAAACTGCAAAAATCATCTGTAAACAACAAGAAGGTACATATGGTAATAAATCACCTGACTGATGCACCTAAGAAAAAACAACAGGGTATAGACAACAGAATTTGATTATCCGCATCTACACAGTCCCCAATACAAATAAGGAATGAGTTCCTGTGTCATAACTTTTTACATGCATTTCCAATTGCCAGCTCAATAAATTGGAATATCAACCTGGCAGACAGCACTGCAGTTTTAACCTCTCCAATCTGATAACCTATTTTATTTTCTGTGTAGTTTCTAGATAATTTTACTCATCATGACAGTCTTCTCAGGCTGAACAGGTTGTATATAGCCTTCACTATCCCCTACAATACAAGGGGACTTTCCAAAGCTAAATCCAAGCGTGTAATGTGGGTTTGATTAAAATGAAAAGTATATGCCACTGGACTGAAAGAGATAACAGGCAATTTTTCTTTAATTTACTGGACTCAAAAAAAAAAAAGTAATAAAAAGAATACTTAAAATAAGGAGTGTAAAAACATCACTGTACTTATGGCGCATAAAACTACTGCATATACTGGACTCGAGTTTGTTTGATCATAACTAGACAGCAGGAATCTCTTAACACTACAAAGAAAATGCATCTAAGGGTAACTAAATGCTTGAACTGCATCCACTGGGCACAATAAGGCTGAGCCAGTATCAAGCCACACCATCACACATCATTCAAATCACACATTTAACCTCTTCACTCTGAACATGAAGTTAATTGTTTTTGGCTGCTACCTCCATATGATTTTGCTCAGAAATGATCTTTAGTAATGAACGGGGTTACTGAAAGCTATATCTGTCCTCTCCAGCCTGAAAAATCCCCCAACACACCCTGAATAAGAAGAATCACTATTATCATGTTATAACTGACTGAAATTTTCTAGCTATAATCTCGGAGGATTTTCACATAAAGACTTTTTGAGAAATACCGTAGGTAATGTTCAAAGCAGCACATGGAACAGAAAATATCAACATCAGCTTAACTCTTTTGTTGTGTCTGGTGCACAAGGGTATTTTATTCAGGCTAACAACAGAAGATTTTGTTCAACTGAGAAAAATTATGGCAGTCAGAGATTTGAAAAATTATCTTATGCCATGCTTCCCCTTCTACTGATTACACCTAATAATTTATTTAGGCCAACACCAGCTGATGCTAT
Organism: Birgus latro; assembly: GCA_018397915.1. NCBI lineage: Eukaryota > Metazoa > Arthropoda > Malacostraca > Decapoda > Coenobitidae > Birgus > Birgus latro. The sequence continues at coordinate 29,493 of JAGKTI010000468.1, forward strand.
TCAGTCAAGAGAAATTCAAGCAATCAGAATGTAAAGCTGCAGATCTATTCAGTGGCAAAGAATATACTACTTTGGGACTGAAGTGGTGTTTTTATTTAGATGTGTTTTCAACTGTGATCTTTAAGTTTTCCTCACTTTCTTATATTCATCAAGGGAAGCAGTCAGTGTGTACACAGCACCTGATATGAAGGTGACAGCCTGGAGGTAACAATAATACTGTAATACAGTGATACCCCGATATATGATACCCCTAGACGCAATACCCCAGTTTAACGATGGGGGTAGAAATACCACCATACCCTGCCTAATGATGGCCAAACTCCAGGTTAACGATGGGTTTTGATTTTTTTAAACGATTTTCATGATATTTTAGACTAAAATTGTGTGTTTAGGTTGATTTATAAACAGTCGTTAGACTTAAATCAATGTGTTTTAGCCATAGGTGGGGTGAACATTGTCATTTTGGGGTACAGTCTACTAAGCCTGAATTTTTTTCCAGACTTGGATGATTTTCAGATTTTGTTGGTTTTAGTGAGTTATTTACAGGTGTTAGGCTTAGGTTAGCTTCTTTTACAGATGTTAGGCCATTTAGATTGGCTTTAAACTTATTTTTGGGCTCATTTGGGTGGATTTTGGACTTGGTTGGGGAGGGAAACCCAAGACTGAAAAACGCATCCCAACACTTTACATGTTAAAACTACCCAAATATACGATACCCTGCCTAACGATGGGTTTTTACCTAACCTATTGTATTGTTAAACTGGGGTATACCTGTAATAAAATAAATAAATAAAGGGATCCAAGGGTTAAAGCCATACTTTTCCTAAAGTCGCAACTCAAGGTGTAACTATAGGAGGCAAGGACAAGGGGAAACATCTTGAACTGGAATTCCAGAAGGGCTCAGAAGAAAAATACTGTATGTTGTAGAAGAGCACTGGGTATATAGTACAAAGTGATGAACATTCATACATCATCTATATTTCTAAGAAGCACCATTATTTAATTTTTAACTCAATGAGCCTGGGACATCTTTTTCATTTAATTCTTGCCATTTTCTGACAATTTTATTCAGCTCAGGACAGATTCTTCCAACTGGAGGAGTTAGATATAATCAAACCCCTTCAATGTGTGAGGCCTTTCCTAGGTTGAATAAAATTATCTACTGTTATGGCAGCAAGAATAAGTTAAAATCGATGTCAACTGAACTAACTGGCTGACAGTCCTGACAACAGCAGTCATTTCCTTTTCTAGTACTGTACTACATATTGAGTAACACATATGTCTGTCCAAAGCTGTGGCTGTGGTATTCAGTCAGAGTGAATAGTAATAATTCAGTACAGTAAACTCTAAATTATCCAATGTAATTCAGCCAAGCCCTACACCAGTTAAAACAAAATGCTGGTTGTTGCATATCCGGCGCATCATTCGGCTTTGAGCCAGATATTGTGATTCTATCAATCTCTACCTGCTCTCCTAAAAACATTACCACGCGTAAAAGATAAAAACTAAGCATATAAAAACAGCACAGTAATGATACAGTACAGTAATACAGTACTGTACATAGTGTACTAGTGTATGTACTCACCAAGTGTTGGCATCAATGAGGAGAAATAGCACTGGGGGGTTCACACTTGTAAACAGCACAGTATACAATACAACACTGGGGTAGTTTAACAATCACAATAGAGTGATATGGCATGAGCACTGAGAGGTCATTAGCTTTGCAATACAATACAGTACAGTAGCTCGAACACAGAATGCTACAGAATTAGTCAAAACACCAGGGTTTTGTAACTGCATTGTTAGAGGAGCAGGAAAGCACAGATATGTCTTGACTCTACAATATCCACGGGCAAGAATGAGAGTGCAGGGGTATTCTTGGCAGGCTGGACAAGCCACACCCATTACAGATTCTAACTGGCTGGCACATAGCAGGCGTTTTCACTGGCTCCTGAGTTTTAGGATTTCCTCTGGCACCTGTTGGCTACCATTTACGAGCCGGTTGAGACACTTCAACACCGGCTATTGCATTGGACTGCCAGTTATGTCCCATTTCGGTTCTGGATGTTACATAAAAATTACCAGATATTGCTTTAATTGAGCCAAAATCTGCGCCGGATGTTGTGATGACGGATAATTGAGAGTTTACTGTATATCATTCCCAAAAATTACTGTATTTGAGTTCTAAGCTACAGTTCAATCCCACACAGCTGAGTAGAGTCAGAATACATCTTCATTAACAGCTGCACTAAGGACATACTCAATTCTTAAAAGTATCATGATAAAACAGTTGTTAATTATTGACACAGGGTTGAAAGATTAAGTGGTGAATACATGTTAAAGGAATTCACTCTGTTAACTGAAACAATTTTCTGCATCTGGACAAATCAAAGAGAGTGTACAGAGATGGTATGGTCATGTGGAGAGAATGGATAACAATAGATTGGTGAAAAAGGTATATCTGAGCAAATTTGAAGGAGGGAGGAGGTGAGGTAGGCCAAGGAGAAGGTGGAGGGATATGGTGGATGAGTGTGTGAGGAAGAGGTTTGGAAGTCAGTGGGGCTAAAGGACTGACAGGCGATCAAGCTGGCTGGATGAACGTTATGAGAAGAAGCGCATGATCAGGGATTTGGCACCCCCTTTTAACGTGTCAGTGTCCGGACTGACTCTATCAGATACGTTTATGTGAAGCTACAGAATGTGGAGAATGTTTTTTGCATATCAGATAGAGCCAGGCTTCCGGGAGCTTGAATGATGAGTGAATGGAAGTGTGGCCCATTGGACTGGGCAAACTTGGGATGTCTGGACATTGCTACTCCTCACCCTGCCCTACAGTGGGAAAGGAGGTCCAGATGATGATGATGATGATGACTGAACAAATATCCAAAAGAATCCCAATTAGCAAGCAAGTCACAAAACTTTACTGTCATCAAGAATAATAATTATATAAGAAGCAAACTATACCCAGAGTAACTGCACTCAAATTCTTCACTTCTTTTAGATACTGACTGTTTATGAAAATATCACTGAATATGTATCAGGCACTTCACAGAACTTTGTAGTTATACACAATGAATCAATGGCAGCCTATGAGTATAAAGAATATTTATAATGAAAGTAATACCATAACAGAATGCTCTAAATGCAACAATAAATGCCTCAGTTAGAGAGTTACGAATGGAATGTATACAGTATATACAGTATATTTCATAATTTCTAAACAGGAAAGCTATATTTGGTCAGGGGTGATATATACCATTATCTATACCGGTATATCTCTTATTTTTTAACATGAGTACTCTGTTGGATACATGTACAATGAAATGATAAACTCTCTCATAATATCTACTAGACTAACTGATCTTGTGTTGAATCCATCACCCCTCTGGCAGATGAGAAGCAATCTGCCTCTCTCACCTGAAACAATAGCCTCACACAGTCATCCAAAAGAGTCACTGTTTCTCATTCCATAAATCAAAGGGATTATCAAAAGATAATACATCCAACAATTATACTAAATTACATCTTAAAGCAGTATAATATATTTGGTTAAACTTAAAAGAGTAGCGTCACTGAAACTCGGGAACTGTGTCAACAAGAAGTAGCTAAATGAGCAATCAATACTTTCTTATCATTAACTCAATTAAGAGAATACCCAATATGTCAACAGGCAATGCACCCTGTGGAAATATTTATATTGGCAATGAAAGCTTTGTACTGCCTCATCCTTAGCAATACATTTTCCAACTTAGTTCTTATTACTTTCCATCCTATTTTCTTCTGTATGTCTTATATATCTGCAAATCCCTTTCGTTCATTTTATTCCAGACAATCCCAAACAATCTGACTATGCTCAGGAGAAAGCATGGGTATTAAAACTTTTTTTTTTTAATCACAATGTTCTAACTGAGAATTAAGAACTTCATAATTTCTTCCAGCTTGTGACAGACAATTTTATTCATCCCTTAGAAACTCACTGCAGTCACAAAGTGAACACTAACATGGTCTGTATAACACACATACAATAAGATTTACTGAGAAGAGATGTGGAAGAAAAATTGCTGAGGAAGAGGTGTTTCAAGTTTCTTCTAAGCCAACTAGATTTCCGACAACTGGAGGGCAACCTCTGATTCTAGGTGGCTCCTGGTAAAGACAGAGGGTCAAATTCCAACTGTTATAGGAGGTTGCATAGTACCTCTTCTTCAACTATTTATTTTGCATATTACACCTTGATATTCTCTTTTATGTCACTTATATTTGAAAACTGACACACCTTACAGCAATACAGTACAGGAGGCTATTAAGGCATAATGTGCAGAATAAATCGCTAAGGAACAAGAATTATGAAATCTCCAAAATCACTTATATTATGAACCAGCGACCAACAGCACTGATTCTGACTGTAAGAGCTCCACACACCTAAAAAAAATATACAGTACTGTATATTAAAAAATACAAACATTCTTCCTACAATATTTTCTCATGCAAAATCTTGTTATTTTGTGTCTCCCTTGTAAAATAGACAATATATTTATCTACAATGCCAAGAAAAAAAAAAACAAGGCTATCTTACATCTGTACACACCATACATATACTCACTTTAACCCCTTAAATCTAGTGACATTTTTAAGTTAGCTGTATCCTTGCTATTTCCAGATGATTTCATTCAGCTTTGGGAGAATACTTTTCCATCCAGAAAGGGGAGATACAGATATTTCAAGCCCCTTTCACTACGCAGATCTTTCCTAAGTTAATCAAAACGATCTGGAGATAGCAAGAATTTTTAAAAAATACATCACTGGACTGAAAGGGTTAAATTAAAAACAAGCATGCCAAATTATACATTTCACTGCATGGATAAGATATGCAACATGCCTAAGACTGATTGCTTCCAACTCTGAGTCATGAGGCACTGAAGCTGCCTGGGAAACAGGCAAGATAAATCCATAGAGATCCCTTCCCATTCCACTTTTCTGTTTTAAAGTTAGTTCTAATGGTGACATGATTTTCTAAACTTCAGTCATAAATGAGAAGGCAAGCCACCAAACTGTGACAACATGAACAGGAACCACTGTGTCGCATCCATGTTATGTTAATTTATGGTACGACAGGGACCGATCTCTGGTCTCTTTGTATCATTGCTGACTGTTGTTAGATGCTGACTGACTGTATCTAATAACCAAATTCGGTGCATGAATGTCCATAAAAAAAGGTAAGGGCTTGCCTACCCAAGTGCAATTTAAGTTATATGCATATGACTATGAGCCTACTAACCCCTTCTCTGGCTTCCTGATGTATACTGAAATCTGGAGTACTTTATATCCTTCAGTATGATATCAATATTAATGTACATTTATTTATTTATTTTAATTACAGCTGCCAGCATACTTTACAAAATTTTTATTAAGCAGTTGTTTGTCTCTTTTACCTTTTCATCCTGGGACATCTCTTGCTGTTTTATTCTTGCCATCTTCAGATGATTTTATAAAGTTCAGGAAAGAATATTAAAAGAGCAGGTCTAGATTCAGCCTTCATTAGCCCTTTCAGTACCATTATACCTTCCCAAGATTTATAAAATCACCCAGTAACAGCAAGAATAAAATCAAAAGCATATCACAGGATTGAAGGAGAAAAATTATTTTGAAAACTACTCAAAGAGCAGATTTTCCAATGTATAATCTGGCTTATACAGCACAACTTATTGTATATAATATGGTGCACAATATTAGATACTCTATACATATATATATATATATATTCTGTATTTATATTTATATATCATTCTAAATTCAGGAGCTCATTACATATTGCTAAGAGGTACTAGCTGTGTGACAATAAAGACTAGAGTATATTTTACATATATATACACCACAGTATACATCCATGTTTTGGTTTGTGTTGATTCTCTCATGATGATGAACTTAAACTTACTAAACATCACTATCCTACTTTGTACATAATGCTTCTATCACACCAGACTCTATGGCAAGAGGATATAAAACAATATGGCATACAATACTCCCACAACACAAACTCAGCCATCCAATATGTTATTTGAGAAGAACAAGTGTTTCCTCAAAACATTCATCAAGCTCCAGCATAGACACTACTGTCATTGTTGCTGAATGTGAACCAGGTAGACTGCAGGCAGAAATTGACCTTCTGTTACAATCTACCTTCTTTCTTTTGGGGGGACAGGTAGGAAGCTGAGGCATGTTTGTATTACCAGGCACCAGATCCACACAGCTATATTGATGCCACCATGTGAAGGCATCCCTCTCCAGCACCAGGACAGACACTGCAAAGCAAAACAATACACCAACTCTACCGTATACCGCCAACATACAAGCATCAATTTGCAAAAACTAAACCCACATATGGAGAGGTATATTCAAAGAATACAACAGTTCTGGCCACACTTGGATCCTCCTAATGAAGTCAAGTTGATATTGTTTGTGTCTGCTGAATATACAACTTTTCCATTTATGGTCATAACTTTTCCATCTGAAAAATTCATGGCACAGTGTAATCAAGACACAAGCATCCAGTTGTTCATTAAGTGTCAAAAAAGTTTCCAGAGTTTTCATTTAAATAGACAGTGAACTGTACTGGTGCAGATTTCTTCACTTACTGGTATATAAACAGTGAACAGACCTGATCTCAAATATAAATCACCCAGGAAAAAATTCTTTAATGTAACTCTATTCATCTCAGTCAGTATTTAATCTTTCAATCTACTGTACACAGTAATCCAATCCCTTACTGTTCCATAAGCAATAAAGGGGCCTGGGCCTAGCCTACTTAGTCCTGACATTTTAGGCATGGGTGACTGGCCCCTTGTCCTCTAGTGGCACTACATGAGCTATACACCCAAACTACCCCTTGAACTAAAATGTATGGGCCACATCCAGTTGGAGCACCTTTACCTCCTTGGACCACCAATAATTAAAGGGCACAGCAATTCTTAGCTTCATAAATTTTGCATACATAAACGGCTAGAAAACAAAAGTATTCCAGACAATCTAAACAAGCACAAACTGTAACATGACATTTATAATTCATCAACTGCCCAAGTGACAGATCATGGACTGAAAACTAAATAAGGACCATCTCAGAATTATGATCACACTTTAACAAGCCAATGAAAAGAGGGCTACGGGTAAAGATACTGATATTGGGAAGCACAAAAATCATTATGATTCTTTGTCCTTTTTTCTTATTCTTCTTTTTAATATCTTGGCACTAACACACGCATTGAAACATTAAATCAGTATGGAAACTAAACGCCTAGCAACACCCTTCTCCTGTCGCTAAGGTAATCAATTAATTACTAAAAAATAGTAAAATGTTCTCAACTTCAAAAAATGCTTACAATAATGAAGTAAATTTAGTTAATGAAAGTGCTGTCCTGTGCTTATGACTGGTAATATCATAACTCTTCAGTGCTGAGAACAGGAGAATATATGTGTGTGGTAGGGTCTTACACTAATAAACTTAACCCTTTCAATCCAGTGGCATAATTTCCTTTTATTCTTGCTATCTCCATATTTTATCCAGCTTAGAAGGAACGCTGCAAACTGACCAGTTACCAAGAGCCTTACCTAGCCCATTTACTACTATGGATCCTTTTTAAAACTGAATAAACTGTCAGTAGATAGAAGACCATAATAAGAAAATTCATCATTGAAGACATCTAAAAATATTAGTACTACATTCTTTTCCAGTACTACCACCATTAGGGCTGCAAAAATTTGTTCATAAAAAAATTTCCATAAATAAGAAAGATAAGGACAGTACTCTGATAACTATCGTGGTTTATCCATCGGGAATCCACCAAAACAATCTGTATGTGGACATAACTTTCAAATGACACACACATACATATCATGCACCAAATACTGTTGCATAAATGTCAAGGCAATTTGGAGGGGTGCTGTGACATCAAACATATTTTCTAACCTGACGAAAATCCCTAACCCTTTTCAGCTCGGATGATGGCCAAGCGTAGTTGGATTGGAGCAGTGATTTGACTAGTAACCAGGGAGACACATCCCTACCTCATACTTTTGGCTCATCGAATTGCATGCAACTATGAATTTATCTTCGAGCTGTGAGAGTGACACAGTTTGACACAGTTCTGTCAGGCAAAAGTAAACCAACAGTAATTCAAGCAGTAAATCAAATATCAAGTCTGAATGAAGCATGTTGCAATATCTGACTTAATTAGATGTAAGACTATTAGAGTAACATCACACTGAACTTGGCACTTCTGTATTAGCTATCAGGGATGATATCTGTAAAATACATTCCACTGACCCATCCACCACAATGATGTCATATTTGTTTTTTCTTGCTACCTCAAGACAACTGCAATTAATCTGGAAAAGACCTCATGCACAGAAGGAAGGAATAAAGGCAACATCAAACCTTTCTAATTCGAAAAGTCCCTCCTGGGCTGAAGAAAATCATTTGGAGATAGCCTGTGCAAAATACAAAAAAATATCCATAATGAATGAGCTAATAATTTTGTCTTTTTTGTTGTACCCTAAATGTAAATAACAATAAGCTATACTGAAATGGACCAAATATATCCCTTTTCCCTAAGTAATTTCACTTCATTGAATTATATTTCATTAAGGCAGTGAAGGAAAGGTTTGCTTAAGTGTGCCTGGATATAAGGAAAACACATTTGGTTGGATGAACACAGCTGTAGTTAGTGTAGTACATCTGAACTTGGAAGCAATTTTTCATCCTTATGTAGCTTATTTCCTGTAGCTCAATGGTACACATGACCATATTACAACTCTTCATCCTTTCCATAGTACTTCTTTGTGACTAGCACCATATTCTTGCACTGACTTCTTAGTATGGCTGGTATTCAAGATAAAAAAAAAAAAAAAAAATGGGAATTTCAGGCTGTCACAAACAATTAATACTTACTTGCCTGAATGGCTTAAATGTCAAAAGAATACTGTAACTCAAACTGATTTTAAAATGTTCAAAACATTTTCCATATTCACATGTCACAGACTTACAAACTTTCCATACAAAAGAATGTTTTAAATCACCTTTTCTTTTTTCCCTTATACAGTGCTGTGTTACCTATGACTTGCTCTTCAGAGTAAAAAGGCTTCTGCTAAGTTGCATAGTTATGGGATTTTTAGCAAATTAAAAACTGGGTTCTTGAAGTGCTACTCTGTAAACCATTAAGTAGATAAGAATGACAATTTCACCAAAATTAAATGCTATAAATGTTATACTACACCTCAAGAAACAGAACAATTTTGTATAATCACAAACAAAAGTTCAATGGAAATTCCCAGCCAACACTGTGTTCTGTCTTTCATACTGAATTTCTCATTTCTCCCTGAACATTAGTGATCATCCATTTTTCTTATACCCTTTAGTTTTGTGCTTCAGATAGCTGTCATAAAAAATTAATATTTTATGCAACACCTTCCAACAGCACAGCCAACAGGGAAGTGAGGGTGAACTTCTGATCGTGATAATCCATTCCCACTTGACTCTGGTTTGGTGTCAAACACTTCATACTAACCTTGCCTGCAAGGTTCTACTTCCTCTACACATATCACTGTTACAGATCTGGTTGCATATACAGAAGACCTTGGAAAATGAAGCATGTTACTCTGTAAGTTCCAACTTATCACTCAAAGACCTTATACTGTACCATAAATATCAGAGCAGCACAATACAAGTAATGAACTATGGGAGAGCAGTTAAAAGTATTAACAATGAATTATGAGTACATGCCAAACTTGCAAATATTTTACAAACAATAACCACAGAGGAAGTGAGCTAGAAACGATAGTCTACAGGTAGCTCAGGTGGGGAGGGCCAAGCTGAAGAGGGCGGTTAAAAGTGAGAAACTACTAAATAAAGTTATCATTACAGTAACTACGGAAAACAGAAAAAAAAGCCATGATAAATCTGCACTAAAAAAAAAAAAAAAAAAAAATCATTATTACAAAAGCTGTTTACTTCCACATATTTAAAAGACTGCAAGTATTATCACTTCGTAACTAACTTACTGGATGCAATATAGTATTATCATTGTTCCTATTTTTTACCATCAACATTATACTGCCTGGTACTATACATACCAAAAATCAATAAGAAAATAATAAACAATACCCTGTGTCAACTATACAAAGACAAACTTTCAGGATCAAACTGCTGTTATTATCAATAAAAAATCATTCAAGCACTAATAATGCAAGACATTAACAACACTGATTCAAAATGTCAAATGATGATATGGTTTAATAACTTCAAACCAACATGTGGCTGTTTTATGTTCATGCATTTAATAAGTCTTCAAAAATACATTTCACCAAGCTAACTGTAGTACAGCAATTAATTTCAAACAGCTCTCAGGATGCACAACTGAAGGCTAGGATACTGATAGTATGAACGTGTAAGGACTCTTAAGATTAAAACCAGAGTAGAGTCAGTTCAATAATTAAAGTCTAACATGTGTGCAGGTACACTGATACTTTAAATGAAACAACTTATAAGTGAAACATCTTTTTGGTTCAACTGAAAATGAAGTCATTGGGGAAAGAGTTATGGAAATAATAAAAAACCTTAAACGGAGTAACTTAAAACATGAACTAACTGTACTGAACAATGAAGTATGGAGATCTTGAGAGAGCAATCAGTGTCATCACTCAAGGTGTAGCAGCCGAGGGTGGGAGAAGCTGGGCCGCTATAAGGTCAAGGAGGTGAAGGGCGAGGTCAGCCATGAGGGCCGGGTGCTGCAGTGAATCTACTGCTCGTCCTACCCCCGTCTCTACCGCACCTGCCAAAATAATAAACAAATAAACACATGTCTGAAGGCAAGGGTGGGAGAAACTGAGCCTCTATTAGGTTGAGGAGGTGGAAAATGCATGGTCAGCTGTGATGGTCGGGTGCTGCAGAAATTCCACTGCTCATTCTACCCTTGCCTCTACCACACCTGCCACAAAAACCACACACATAAAAATTATACTATGCTTTTCATTAAGGAATCTCCACACTGGGGTTGGTCATGGTACAAATGATGCTCTGTGTGGACTTGAAGCTAAATCAAGTGCTAAAACTAGCTACAGTATTTACTTACTAACAAATGATGGAAGCTGTTGCAAAAAATATATCTAAGATGTGTAGTAAGAACTGTAAAAATGTGAGAGCTTGTAAATGAAAGTTTTCTGGCTACGAGTGATGACAGTCTGGCTAGTTATCAAGCTTGTAAACATATTTCACTCTCATGGCAATACCTCCCATGGTCGACGGTAGCCACCCAACTACTGCCTAAAGCAACAAAAACAGCTCACTATAATCATTAATGTCATCGTTGTCCTCAACACTATTATCATTAACATCAACACTATCATCAATGTTGTCACTGTCATTACCAACATCCATCCATCCATCATCCAATCCTATGTCATCCTACAGAGGATCATTACCACCATATCTGTTCTCTACCCCACCCAAAAATTGACCTAATGTCCTATTGAACAGCAAATCATTCTTCTAACCAACCACCTGACCTTCACCTACCTTTACTCTAATAACAAGCTCCTTCATAAAAGACCAGATAGCATATGAGGTCAATCAGTGCCTTGTGTAAATGATCCTGGATTGCTGAATCTTGACAGATGAACATATATACTGTATACAGTACTCACACATCATATCTATTCCACTTAAACTCACACCTACCCATATTGTGGTGGTTGTTTTTGCTGTTGTTCTACCAGGCTCATCAGAATGTGGACCTGGTTGACTACAAGCTGAGGCTACCCTTTTCCTGCAGTCCACCATTCTTCTTCCAGGAGATCAGGAGAGAGTTGAGGGGTGTTCGTATAAAGAGGAAGTGGAATTATCTGGTTATATCAGTGGAGCATCCCTCTACAGCACCCACCCTACCTACTTTACACTAACAAAAAAATAAATAAATCAATAAAATAAATTTCTTCAGAACATACCGGGTATGAAGTCCATCAGTGTCTGGTGTAGCCTGGCCCTGGACTGCTGTATCTCTGCAGGTGAAGGTGGAGGTGAGGGCTGTGGGGGAGGTGATAACACAGCCTCTCGCAGTACCTGGATGTACTCCGCTGTGTTGGCCTCGCTGAACATACGTTCAAGCTCCGTCTGGGGGTAAACATCACATTAACACATGGAGAAAAATCGTGAGGTCAAGAAAGGGAGGGAAAGAGAGAGAGAGAGTGCTGTACAGTACATTACTGCATATAATTACACAGAAAAAAGGTATAAAAATTAAATCCTTTCTGCCCTGGGATGTATGCCAGTTAATTCTATTCAGATTAGGGAGAGACTTTTGGATTACAAGGATTATGCATAACCTCTATTAATCCCTTCTGTTCATACACATACCGTACATGTATTACCCGTTATATTCTGGCAAAAGCCAAGCAATCTCAATCTGCTTAGGAAAGACTCTTAACCCGAGGAATCCCATCGACTTATGGGTACATCGCGATGTTTTGTCACAGCTACACCCATCGACTTATGGGTACGTCGCGCAATTGCAAGGGTCATAATTTGCACAATTTTCAAGTTTCATGGGTGATTTTTGGTAGGCATATGTGGGAGACCTTCTTCTACCTGCTGTCAAGTGGAGATACTGCCTGGACACACCTAACCCCCCCCCCCCCCCCCCCCCCNTCCCCCCACACTGGGCAATTCACCTGTTAGCAGTAAGCTGGCCAGTAAAGGTATGTTGCCCCACGGTCTCTCCAATGACGAAATTCACGGTGAAAGTGATTCCTGAGGTGGAGGACAAAGAAATAAAGAAGCTAGAGCAAGAAACAAACAGAAGTAATGAGGTGGTAATGTCATAAAGGAAGGTGCCATATGTGAATGAGTTTGGTGACTGAACAACGCTTCTATTGCCTATTTAAATGTGTTAAAACCAATATAGTCTGTTACTACACATAAACTCGTACCAAATACATAAATAAATACGTAACTGAAAGTGGCTTGAATTAGTTAACCCTTCCATAGTTCGTTTTCTTTAGCCAGGTACCCTGAAAAAGAAGGAAAACATAAGGTTGCATGACACCTGTATCAACAGTTTTAAGCACAGGATCGCGATTTCTCTATGAATTTTCGGTTTCTCACCAAAAGCAAAGGTTTGAGCCAATAAAAAAAAAATCCAAAAATGCTCGGGATTTTGTGGTATCGTAGGCTGGAAATCGGTCGGGACGTAATGGGTTAAAGCTAAACGGGCTAACAAAAAAATAAAAATAGCATTTTTTCACTTTCACTTCATCAATACTGCCATCATGACCCTTTTCCCGGCCTAAATTATGGGATGAGACAGGATCCAGAAACAAAGAAAAGAATGTAAAAGGGTGAAATGAGATATCAACAGCATGCCAAGAGATGTGGGATACACAAACAATCATACATCATTCAAGCACCTGGAATCACAGATGCACCTTGTAGTTTATTTTCCCTTGACATCACCATCATCATCATCACCATCATCTTGATCCACGTAAGGATGGGGTGAGACAGAGATCCAAAAGCAAGGAAAAAGAAAAACATAACAGAGGGAGAACAAATCCAAATCTTGCAATAAAAAAAAAAAACTATAGTCTATAATCACTAACCTTGAGCCACTTGTGTGTGATGGAGGCAAACGTGAGAGCAATAAGTGTGACACAGGGCTGGCGGGTGAGAGGGTGGTCAGGGGGTGCCAGAACTTCCACTGCTACATCAAGGAGACTCACGGCCAATGGACAGTCTTCCCACAGCCCACCTCCTTCCTCTCCTACACCAGATTAAGTTCCATTTTCATCATCAGTGTCATTGTTACCACCATCTCCATAAGCATCATAACTCAGCTAACCTCCTTCCTCTCCTACACCATGTTAGGAATCATCATAATTCTTCTCTTGCAACATACCAAATACCACCACCATCACCATCATCATCATAACACAATTTAGAACTGTACAATAGGGTCTGAAAAGTAAACACAGCAGACTGCAAACATCCTGAGAGTTGCAACTGAATTTCTGCTGAGGTTATATTGAAATTTGTTTATCTGGCTTGAGGTATACAAGGTGAGTAAATGTACTGTGGTGTGAAGGGCGGCACAACAGAGAGGGAACAGTACTCTAAAGGTATATAAACAGTCCTCATTATAATTCAGAGATGTATTAAACAATACAACATTTCGCATATACAGTAACTGGTACTGTAAACTGATGAAAACTGACACCAACTTAATAAGCAAAACAGATGATGATGATGATGTCTGTAATTTACTGCAGATTTATGGCAACATGACATGAACTACACTGTATTGTTATATGTCAGTGATAAGTTTCAAAATATCACAACGCTTTCATGCAACTGGAGCTGAAAATTGGAGGAAACTAGTGAATCAGCTTTATAGATAATCTATCTATCTATCTATTGCCAGACGCCTCAATCCAGCACGGGGTGGCCACAAACAAATCGCCTCCATGTCACTCTGTCCCCTGCCATTTCACTATCACGCTCCCAACTCACACCCACCTCTCTCATATACCTCTCCACTCCATCCCTCCATCTCATCCTCGGCCTCCCCCTCACTCTCGCCCCCTCCACCTCACTCACATACATTCTCCTCGTCAGTCTTTCACTCTCCATCCTCTCCACTTGCCCAAACCACCTTAACGTGTTTCTCCTGACGCTTCCTATCACGTCCACAACCACACCACAATGCTCCTTCACTTCCTCATTTGTTAGTCTGTCTCTCCACGTGACTCCACATGCTCCTCTCAAATAACTCATTTCCACTGCTCTCACTCTTGACTTCTAGAGGTGTATGGTATGTTGGAGGACTGCTGGGCCTTGATAGCAGGTTATGAAGCCTATGCCCAGAGTCGGACACATAAAAAAAAAAAAAAAAAACTTCCATATGTTAGAGTTGATATCACAGTACTGTAATGTAACAGATAATAATGTAACTTAATATGCAATTTTTTTGTAAATTACTGTAGACTTCAAAGCAAAATATGAACATTAAAAAAGGTGTCATCTAACAGGGAATTTCTGTACTTACCACTGAGACTGTCCTGATTACTACTACGTCGAGATAGTGCCTCTCCATCACATCCATCCCCCTGCAGGCGAGGTCCAGGAGGGGGCAGACAAGGATAAGCACTGCCTACCCCTCCGCCACCTATCCCTCCACTGCCCTCACCACTATAATGGCTCCACCCCAGCACTACTGAATGTTGGTGATGCTGTTGTTGTTTCTGCTCCTGTTGCTGCTGGTACTGTGCATGCAGCTGTGAGTACGACAGAGGGGCTTGGGTTCCGCTGCGTGTTTCCTTGGCTTCATATGCAGTGTCTATGCTTTCATCCACAGAGCCTCCACCTGACACCTCCCGGACCAAAGCCTCTTCTATCTGGCACTCCTACAACATAAAAGGTAATTACCAGTACAGTACTAACTTGAGGCACGTTTTGGCAAGAGAAAGTTTAATCCTAGATCGAGATAAAGTCGATCCCGACAGCTGATCCTGTTTTGGCGAGGCACAATCCTGGTCCTGGATTGGAGTGAAAGATGATCCCAGATCGGACTGAGCTGGGAGAACCTGGATTGTGACATCACACCAAAACAAATATAGCATCAACTCGTACACTGTAAGTGCCGTATTTACTTGTTTTTTTAATAATATACTGATGAAATGATTCTGGCATTTACTAAGGTGGGTATGAGGGGCTCAACTGTGTTTGGGTTCCTCAGTAATGGGACCGTACTGCTGAAAATGAGACCAAAGTTACTGCTGACCAAATCATCCATTTGAACTTTCAACTGCCATTGTTTTGTTTACAATCAGGTGGGACACCAGGGTGTCGCCATGGCAACAGGACAAGCCGATCCGAAACTGCTGTTCTGTTTTGGTGTGACCGTTCTGGATCAGTAATCTGCCTCGATCCTAATTCAATCCCATTGACCCTGCCAAAATAGGCCCTTGAGCACAGCTGGACAATACAGATGATAAGGTATAGTTCTTCCACCTCAACTTGGTCCAAGCCTTCATCCTTTTGCAGCCTATTTCACACAGTTCATGTGGAAGAAAAAGATGATGATAATAAGGCTCTTCATCCTTTCCATAGCATTTCTTCATAACTGCCACTATATTCTAGAGTGACATTAGTCTAGTACTGTATTACAACTTAATATTCAAAATGAATAGAAGGCAAATTTTAGGCCTTGCAAGATTTTTCAGCATATACAGTAGTTACATTTCATCCTATTATCTTTATCATCATGATCATCACTATCCTGACCTTTTTACCCACCTAAGGATTAGGATAGGTAAGATCCAGAAAACCAAGAGGAAAAAAAAAAAAGTTAAAGAAGCAAAACTCTCAACTGTACAATATTATATATTCTGTATTCCCAATATCAAGAGGGATAAAAACTAAACAGCATGCATTCAAAGTCAGTTTATAAACCAAAGTATTGAAACATGCAGGTGACTTTCTAAAAATGGCTTATGATAATTCATAATTTTCAGCAGTAAACAGTTCTTCAAAATGCAACACTTAACATTATCGTATTAACCATACAGTCAATGCACACGTCCCAGTTACCTCTGGGATATTCCGTTCTAAAAGTATATGAATGGCAAAAGCCAGTACAAATTACTCTTACTAACATAACTACTTGAATCCATTTATGTATTTTTTAGTTTATTTTTCCCACCTCCATACAATTTTATCAACCACGGAGAGACCATCTGTAGAGAGTAGGTTAGAAACATCTCCATCAATCATCTGACAATCTGATTCCTCTCCCTACAACTGTCCAATGGTAGGAAGAATATAATAAAGTCACCAAACTGAAAGAGTTAAGGCCAGGCTACCGTAGTTACAAAATTTTTCTGGGTTGAAGACTGATCTACATCTCTAGTAGCAGTATATGATATAAAAGTAAGCAATACTCATAACAACAATAAAAAACTTCAGTCACCTCTTTTAAAAAATAAATAAATAAAATAAAGTAAATATAGTTGTTGCTTACCTCATCCTCGGCAGTTATATCTAATTTCAGCTCATATTCTCCCTTTGTGGTGCTGGAGAGGAAAGCTGCCAGTTTGTTGCGTTCAGTGAGAGCTCCACTGGATAGTTTGCCCTTGTCACCACCAGATGCTGTGCCCACTCCACCACCACTAGCCTGACCCTCAGCACTACTGCCTTGGCTATCAGAGGACTCAAAACTAGGTAGGGCAGTCTTCAAGCTATGAAAAACACCTGACACAGTCTTGGCCAACAGCTGAAACAAAAAATAAATAAATAAAAACACTGCACTTCCTTTTAAGGAATCCCCATACTGAGGTTGGCCATGGCACAGCAGATATTTTCGATGGACTGGGAGCTAATCCAAAGTGCCAAAGCAGGTAATTACTTCCACAATGCTGAGATCTAACAAGTGCAATATGAGTTGTGACAATGAGTGACATTCTGCTAAGACTCCATTTACCTGTGGCTGAGTTTCCTGCCTAAAAGTGATGACTGTGTTGCTGGTTACCAATCCTGTAGCTTCACTCCCCTCTTTTGGTCGTACCTCTCGGTTGATGAATAATACTGAATGTCCCAGTTACTTGAGAGATCCAAATTTAACTTACCAAAGGTATGTTGCTACCTCAAATCAAAGGGAAAGCACAAGAAACATGTTGTTTATGGTTCATTGCATCAAATTACAATCCTTTAATAAATTTATTAATCCTTCTTACTTTAAACTAATTTTATATTAGCATCTCACTCAGCTGTCATGATACTGGAAGCATTCTGCCAAGCCAGACAATGATGAGACTTCAGCAACCACAGTACTAACAGTAATGACATACTAACCTTGTCAAGGCGAGGTACATGTAGTTCTAGAGGCTTCTTCACAAAGGAAACTGATGAATCCAATCCATAAGCCAAAAACTCCTTCACAGGGTTTGATATATTGACTTCAGGCCGCTGAATGACAGACTGTTGGCAGATACAGACTTTATGAGAAGATAATTAAAGATGAATATCATCATCATCCTAACATGTTTCAGACTAAACCAATTCCTACATGTTTCCTCTGAGTGTTCACCTTGAATTCTGAGTATCTTTATTACCTTTCTTGTTGATGGCTTCTTCAAGTCTGCAGTTTCTATATGATTTCTTCACATTAAGCACCATCATCATCATCATTCTGACCTATTTTTCTCCCTAAGGATGGGATGAGACAGGATACAGAAAACAAGGAAAGACAAAGAATAAATATGGGAGAATAATGTGCTGCTTTCCCTTAGCTCTGAAAGCTTACGCACAGTATTCATGATTTTCCTGGCTGCTATTTCCAATGGCATTTTACTTGATAATCTAGTGAAGTTATTATTGTGGTAAGAAAGAGTGGTAGGTAGGGGCACCAATCATCCACTCACTCAATGTAGTGCTGCCTTATGGTCTCTACACTATGTGACAAGCTAAATGGTTTTCTGTAACCAAGAAAACCATTTACTATGCTGGGTGGTAACCATATAAACAAATTATGATGCCTGGTGGTTTAATGAGCAATTAAGGCATTCCAATCGGATTAAGCCTGAGCAGGTTTACATCCAAGGGATGGTTGAGGTTTATTGCTCACATAATGCCACTCAGGGATGAGTGAGGCTGGTCACTCTCATCTTAAATGTAAGGACCAACATGCCTAGCCCCAGGCTCCTATGCTCCTCATGGGACAACACAGGATCAGATGATGAATGAATGGATGTTATTCTTATCTGCTTCATCCACATACTGAAAAGTACTTAATAGGTATTTTGAAATAGATAACTTCTGGTACTTTCTCTTTTCAAGTTATATGGGACTTCCTCCAGATCAACCTATACAGTATATCTCTTTTGAGATCTACTGCTCCCTAAAACCTCACTACTCTATGGTCACTTCCAATAATGTTTAATTGTATATCATTTTACTACAAGTGACTACATACTTTCTATGGTATTCTTACTGATAGCTAAGTACCACACCATTCCAAATGGACTAAAAAATTAAACAGTAAACTTGATTCAACAAAAACAGAATGCCCTTCACAGAATTACACAGCATCATTCATCATCATCCGAACATCCTTTCCCACCCTAAGACAGGGTGAGGAGTTGCAATATCCAGACAGCCCAAGTTTGCCCAATCCAATGGACCACGCTTCCATTCGCTAATCATTCAAGCCCCCAGAATCCTGGCTCTAACTGATACAGAATTACACACCAAATATAACTGTCAGAAAAGTAGCCCTTTGTGATATCTTTTACATAACATATTTCAATCAGTCCACTACATGATAATTTTACTCTGCTTAGGAGAAGTCTTTCCTCAGTTGAACAAGACTGTTGGGGGGTAGCAAGAGTAAATCACACTAAGACATCAATGTACCGTACTGAAGGGATTAAGCTCCAAATTACAGCACCTGCAGGTACTTCTCAAGGAACTGCTTCCGGGTGGCAATGGTGGTGGAGTCAAGCTTACTGAAAGGCAGATTCAGCCACTTGTTAGGTCCCTTGACGCCCTTCATAGCAGCACGTAATCTGGTGTCTTCTTCTAAGGCAGCGTGAAGCCTCAAAAACTCTCGGAATCTGAAATGAAAATGAAGAACAGTAATTAGCACTGAATACTGCAGACATGTTCCTAAAAACTATTTAGCTTGGGTAACTGCTTTACAAGGGGGTTAAGTCTCAGAATGAGAGAGTAACATCTCAAACATTAATTAATCATATTCAAGGTTGCAAATAAGAAAAAAAAATTGTATTCCATATTGTGATTGGTGCCAGAGGCAATTTAATGAAGCAACATACTGAGATGAATGCAAGTGTGAGCTATATCAACCTTGAACCTTCACCTCAAATCCTGTGTTATGTAAAAAAAAAGTTCAACAGCTTGATGGTGAAAAACATGTTTACTGATGTTAACTGAAGAATTACTGTACAGTACCTACTGCAACGAGCTTACCAGTATAATGCAGTCACAATTTCTAGAAGCACATACCTTCTCTTAACACAGTTAGTCTGAAGGACCATGCGTGGCTCAGAGGGAGGAGGCTCAGCACTGCCTTCCTCACCAGTCTCACTTGTCAAGGCTATGGTGGTGGGGCTCTCACACAGGTAGATGGCATCATACTGAAAGAATATGGAGTCTTAGTCACAATTTCCTTTTTTTTTTCTTCTTCTTCTTCTTTTTTCCCCAATACCTGACAATTAAAGTGACAAAAGAGTATACAAGATGAAAAATTCTCTAAGACATACGTGCTCCATATCCATTAATACATTTGCAGACTGCCAGGGTCACTTAAGGTTTTAGTGAACATAAACAATGCCGGGGAAGCAAGTCCTTGCTGGTGCCAAAGCAACCTTTGAAGGGATAAAAAATACATGGCATTCCTGTATTTAGCGGGTAAATTCATCATTCACTGAAAGCACTGTACCCCAACTACCAACTAACCTGGATTGTGTAGAGCGTGTACTGAGTACCTCCTGGCTCTGTTTGTACTTCTGTTTGTGGTACTGACACACTGAGGAATACACGGCCATCTAAGGGTATTTCTGCTGCCTCAAGTGGCTCTTCATCTGTGATACCATTCCCACATGATTCTAAACTTGACACAGATTTCACTGATGCTGTGGAAAATATACATACTGTATTAGAACAACTACATACTGCAAACTTTCACTACCACCATCAGAGAATGTTCACTTCCATACTGGTATATTGTACAGTAAAATGTAGTAAGTCCTTGTTATGTGACATTATTTTATTCATATATATTAAACATTATCATACATACAGTACAGTACTAACCCAGTGAGCCTGAGCTATCCTTATGGGTGAAGGTGAAGCGAGACTTCTCCAAGTTGTACCTTCCAGGGTCAGACTGAGCAGATTTTGGTTCACTGTCACTTGAACCATATGAGCTCAAACTGCCAAGGCTATGCTGACTTTCCCTCTCAGTCAGTAGTGATCTGTAAATAGCCACTCATTATTACATGTACTCTTCCATCCATATTAAGTATAGTACCAGCAGTTGATTCGTATCCAACAAACCATCAGCATCACTGTATAATATCAGAGTGTACACATGGGGGGGGGGAGTATGTGGCCCTGGCATTCGATAAATATGAAAATAAGCTAATTCCCCACAAAAATATGGATCTATTAAGATGGTATTTTGATTACAGTATATAAAATCCTCCATACCATTTTATGCAATTCTGGGTAAAAAGCTAATACCAAAGATAATATTGGCAATGACAATACAGGCCCTTTCCTCTCTTTCGTCCTTCCTTTTCTGTCTTTCTTTTCTTCATTCTTTCCTCTTCCTTCTGCTTACGGGTAAATTTACACTCCCTCTTTTGTCTTTCTTTCATTCATTCCTTCCTCTTCCTTCTGCCTATGGGTGACTCTACACTGAATGACAAGCCAAATGGTTTCCTGTATACCAGGAAACCATTTACCATCCTGGGTGGCAACATATAACCAAATTGTGGCACCTGGTGGTTAAGTGTGTAATAAAGGCATTCCAATCAGATTGAGCCGGTGCAAGTTTATACCCAAGGAATAGTTGGGGTTTCTTGATCATGTACTGCCATTCAGGGATGAGTGAGGCTGGTCACTCTCATCTTAAATGTCAAGACTAACTTTCCTAGTCCCAGGCTCCTGCGCTCCTCATAGGGCAACATAGAATTGGATGATGGATGGATGGATGGACAATACAGAATGGCCCATATAACACACTGATTCAATAATTCATCACAATGTTAAGTGCAGTAAGTGAAGTAATATTTTTAAGAGGAGTTAAAAAATAAAACATTAACTCAACAACATGATACCACACAAGAAGACAGTTTAATAATACAGTACTGTATATATTTCACATGTAAAAGTGCAGCAGCTAACTAAAAGCTTTATTTCTACTGTATATAAAATATAAAGTAATAAATAAAAGCACAGTACAGTATGCAACAAAGCAAATCTCATATTATGCTCTTCATATGGGCCTGAGGCAAGGTACAATGGTAGCAGCTGTACTATGACCACATAGGAAACTAGAGGTAAAGGCAGAGGCAGGACACAAGCCACTGAAGAACCATTTACAAAAACTAGAGGTAAAGGCAGAGGCAGGACACAAGCCACTGGAGAACTATTTACAAACTAAAAATCTCCACCAGACTTGGTTAAAAACTTTCACAACATCAAGCACAAATCAAATGCCTCTGAGCTCCATTTTTCAAAAAAGGATGACCTCAAATTTAAAAGTACTGTAAGGCTGCCAGTGATGTCCTCCTGAAATAACTCACTCTGAAACTTAGAAAGATTATAAGAATTAAGTAGCTTCAAAAACTTCCTTTTGAGTCATATCATCATCATCCGGACCTCCTTTCCCACCTAGGGCAGGGTGAGGAGTAGCAACATCCAGACAGCCCAAGTCTGCCCAATCCAACAGGCCATGCTTCCATTCACTCATCATTCAAGCCCCCCGGAAGCCTGGCTCAATCTGATACACCAAAAAAATTTCACCATGTTCTGTAGCTAAGGTGTTTAGGAGGACTACTGGTCCTTGGGATAAGCAACTGCCTCCACGAAAAAGGCCTTAAAGCCTTTGCCCAGAGTCGAAAAAAATAAAAAAAAAAAAAAAAAAAAAAAGCTTCAAATAAACGTATCCGATAGAGTCAATCCAGACGTTGTCACATTAAAAAGGGGTGCCAAATCCCTGATCATGCACTTCTTCTCACAGCATTCATCCAGCCAGCTCAATCTTTTGTCAGTTCCCTAGCCTCACCAACTTCCATACCTCTCTTCCTCACACTCATCCACTACAGTAATCCCCTGTAAGACCCGGACACCCAAGTACCGGACATTTTGGGCTTGGGTCTTCGGAACCCAAATGTGCCCCCCCCCCCCAAAAAAAAAAAATCCGATTTTTTTTTTTTACTCATAAGTTTGAACTTGGCACGCGGCACCGATCAGCTGTGTTTACGCGCATAAATCCTCCGACGTCCACTAGAGCGCCCCCTGCCTCCTCCCCATTTCCCTCCTAGACATCATTGTGAGTGCACGCTCGTCATCATGGTTGCCCACGTGCTCACTTTTGTGGTGGCGCCCTACCTACTGCAGGCCCTGCTGCTCCTCTTCTGCCTCCTCCTCATGTGTGTGATGATGGCCCCGCCGCCCGAGAAGAGGAAACGAGTGGTGTTGACTCTAGAAAAGAAGCGGGAGATATTGGAGAAGGTGGACGCGGGATGGTCAACGTCCCACATCCTGCGTGAATTCAACCTGGCCCGCTCTACCTTGTTTGATATCAAGAGGTCCTGAGACAAACTCACCCAGTACACGGCTGACTTTGCATCGAAGACCAAACGCAACGTGCAGAGGAAGATTAAGTACCCTCCCAGGTTTGCAGAAGTCGGCCACTCTACGCTGATTTTGTATCGTCAACAATGTGCTGCTGGTGTGCTGGTGCATGGTATGGAGCTGAACGCTGCTGCTGAGAGTTCGCAAGGTTACACGACACCTCAGACTTCAAGGCATCCGTGGGGTGGCTCTTCACGTTCAAACTTCGACATGGACTTACCAACCGTAAGGCCCATGGCGAAGCTCCAGATGCAAACGGGGAGGGAGTAGACAAGTTTCGCCAGAAGGTGAAGGGCTTGATCGACAGGGAGGGTCTCACTCTCGGTCAAGTCCATAACGCTGATGAAACTGATCTATTCTATCGCTCACTGCCCACGAACACTATATCTATCACTGTACCCAGGTATCTGCACTCTCTCACCATTGGGCCAGTGCAATGTCATCCTACCATCTGGTGGGAGAGTGTGAACTTCTCCTAGAAACATGAACTGAGGGTTTCAAAGATAAATTTTTCTATGCATTTTCATGTAGTTTCCTTAAATCACAAATTTTTCAGATGCCTTTGATAATCATGCTATTGGTGTGTAAGTGGCATTAGAAGAAAAAAAAAAACTTAAACCGGCAATCATCATCTCCATGGAATTTTCTACGTACATTTTACTGTTCAATAAACATCCCATATAATTGGTTTAAGACTATAACATGGTAAACATATGGAGAAATGTTTTCATGCACAAGTTTTGCCATATTTTAAAATTCGCTGCCGGAGCAATGTACGACATGTTTTCTTGGTTGCTCTCCACTTAACACCTCTTCTACGTTGTGTCTCCCACAGGCTACGATGTTTGGTGTCCATCTCTGATGGAAACCTGGCCCATCCTTTCACTGGTTTCATGAATGGGTGCTAGTCTGCGCTAAAAGTTGAATTTGATTTGCAGTCAGCTACTGATTTCATGAATGGGTGCTGGTCTGCGCTGAAAGTTGAATTTGATTTGCAGTCAGCTACTGGTTTCATGAATGGGTGCTGGTCTGCGCTGAAAGTTGAATTTGGTTTGCAGTCAGCTACAGCGCAAACAAAGTACGTCATTTTTGCTAACTGATCTTATTGTCAGTGTCACACAATCAAGTCATCCCATCACTGACGCACCTTGCCAGTCTCTTGTTTGTTTACAATCGTACATGTGGCAGAGCCAAGTACCGAATGGAAATGTCATATGGCGAATTTAACCAAATCTTTCACCATCGTTTTTAAGAAATGGAAATCTTATTACCCTTATTCGAATTATTTACCATCTTTATACATGCATGAAGGCAATATTTCCACATAAACCCTCTTTAATACATCCCTAGAAATCACCTGATAAACAGGAATAGAACATACATTTGAATACTATTTTTTTCCCAAACCATCTTCTTTGTAAGGCCATGAATATTGTAGAACCCTTAGTTTTGTTGGTGTAAACCCGATATTCAACATAACAACACTCATTTTTAGCTGGCTTTGGGTAGAATAACATCAAATACAGTAAGACCTCACTATAACGGACTAATTGGGGCCCAAACCATTCCGAAAAATGCGAAATTCCGATAAAAGCGACATCCGGACTTCCCCCTGCTAATCCGGAGTTTTTCCGATATATCAGACATTAGTCCAGATCGCATGAACGGTTTTTAAACTGTTTTGACTACCACTGCGATACTGTACTGCGTTATAACTTCACTACATTAATCAAATGGTATAATATATGTAATAATACTGTACTGTACACTGATAAATATGTCTTTTATTTACCTTGTTGTGGTAAACATAGCTGAAGTGGTCAGGCAGTCCAGACTACTTCTGACTTTATCGTACTTTTTCCGATAAATAGGAATTTAGTCCAGTAGCTCCTCAAGTCCGAAAAAAGCAAATTCTGGTCTACTGAAGTCCATTATATCGAGGTTTTACTGTATTGGTAGCTGTAACCCTCACATCTGCAAATCTCTCATCTGGGAGAAGTTCACAGACTACCACCAGATGGCAGGACCACTCAGTGCACTGGCCCTTTCCAGTCTCTCTCCATTCACTGTAACATCACACTGGGAGTCACCTTCTCTCTTGATTACAATCACTTTACTCTTTTCCAAATTTACTATCAAGGCACGACATTCACAAACATCAGCAAAACTCTGCATTAGTCTACCAAGTTCTTGTCTGGTATTTCCAAGTAGAGTAGTACTACTGCATCATTAGCATACAACAAATTAGAGATATTCCATCTTGATCCCATTCATTACCAACACCATCCCTCTCTCCATTACTTGTGTTTTCACTTCTCTCATCACCCCATCCATATACAGTATACACTGAACAACCATGGGGACATCATACAACCTTACTGCACACCCACAGTGATCGTGAACCATTCACTTAGATGCCCATTTACCCTTACACGTGCCTCACTACCATTATAAAAACTCCTCACAGCATCTACCAGCTTACCATCTACACCGTACATGCACTAAACCTTCCACGATCCTTCTCTGTCTACTTTGTTGAATGCTTTTTCCAGACCCATAAATGCCATAAACACCTTACAGTCCTTCTCACAAGCCTTCTCGATTATCTGTCTCACCACAAGTATTTGATCCACACATCCTCTGCCAGTCCTAGAGCCACTCTGTTCATCGCTCACTAAGACTTCTGATCTCTCTCCTACTTTCTCTATAATAATTCTTCTATATGTCTTCCCTACAACACTCAATAAACTTATGCCATGATAATTCTTGCACTCATTTTGCTCACCTTTATTTTTGTACAGGGGTACAATCACAGCCTTTTTCCATTCTGCTGGGATAGTTTCACTCATCCATGCCTTCTTAACATATCTCCAACAAGTACTTCATTCCACTCTCTCCACTCCGCTTAATCATCCCCTGCATACGCCTCAACTGCCCCAGCCTCTTTCCAATTTTTCAGCCACTTTGCAACATACTTCACCTGTGCAAGTGTCACATTTCCTGGCACTGCATTCCTTCTCTGCACACCTCTAAAACCAATCATGTTTACAGCACCTCTGCTCTCTCCATTCCCATTCATCAGGCTTTCAAAATATTCTTTCCATCTGGTCCTTACTTCATCCCCATGGGTTAATAATCTACCACTTACATCCTTCACACTTTCACATTTCTTTCTGCTGTCACTTTTACATTTCCACACCTCTTTCCAGAATAACTTCCTATTTTCAGAGTAATTTGCATTCATTTCTCTTCCTAGATCATCATTTACTCCCTTCTTTTTCCTCTTCATTAGTCTCTTTACATGCTTCTTGCTCTCAATATGTTCAGTTTTCATTTCAACTGAACCCCTGTTCTGTAACCTCCAGCCACTTCTTTTTTTCCTCCACTGCTCTCTTAACCTCTTCATCCCACCATGCCATGCCTTTCTTCTTTGTTGTTACTCTTGCCACACCACACACCGCTTTTGGATTCCTAACTAAACAATCCCTATATGCATTCCACAGGCTGTTCAGATCCATTCCACTCCAGTTCACTGTTTCCAACTCCTCCCCTACTCTGGTCCTGTATTCACCTACCATTTCTTTGATCCTCTGCTTCTTGACTTTCAGTCTTTCTCCCTGACTGCTCCTCTATCTCACAATCCACCTCACTCCTCTCAGCTTGATCTTGCATACCACAATCATATGCTCTGACAGGCCTCCACATTGTCTTGTCACGGCCCGCATATCAGCAACCATTCCCAGCATCGACCTCTTGATGAGCACACTCCTTTCAACAAGATTCCCGTTCCCTCTATACCATGTAGGCCTATATTTATGTGAATCTTTGTGTTTGAAATACGAGTTACAAATGCACAACTTTCTTTCCTGACACGTCCTTCAGTTGCTTCCCATTATTATTTTCTCCTGGTACTCCATTACAACCCATTATGTCATCCTCAGGACCAGTGCCTACTCTTCCATTCATATCACCCATTATGATCGGCTCATCCCAAAACCTCGTATTTCTCTCTCACTCCTGTCATCACATGGTGCATATGCTACAATCACTACCACTTTCACCTTCTCAAACTTGAACTTGATATATATACATCTTCAGTTAACACATTTGTAATCTCTCATTCCTGTTGAGAGAGAGAAAAAAAAAACACACTCTGGAAAAACACAAGATTAAGGCAACTGAGCAATAATTAGAGGGTTGGCAACAATCACCAATCTTTGGGACAGATTGAATAAAAGCAATATCTGAATATATGAAATAATGTGGTTAATAACATCCACTCATTCATCATCCAGTCTTATGTTGCCCCATAAATAATTAGTAGTATGATTGCTAAAGCAGAGAGTAACCAATACAACAGCTACTACTCCCTTCATAACTACACCCAAGGGTATGTTATCACAGTCCAGAATATTAAAGGGTGGGTAACTAGCTTACTCTCCTTGGTAGCATTAACTACTTAACTGAAATACTTCTAGTCACTCCCTGATGATCAAATCCTTCCATATAAGGCAAGGATGTCAATTCAAAATCAAGAGTTCTAAAAACACAACCAGTCACCTTTCATTACAGAGCTATTAATATAAGAAAACTTTAATATAGCTACTGGGCAAAAATATTTTACATGGAACAAACATATACCTTAGTTTTGCTATAGATGATGCCAAATCTTCACTCTCCTCGTATATTGGTGATAGATCGGGGTTTTCCCATCCAAACCCAGCATTACCCAGGGGAGGCGAACTTGGAATTTCCAGTGTGCTAGGATGTTCCAGGTCGGATTTGTTTTCCACTGAGGGCTCTGTGCTGGTGGGCTGGTCTTGTTCTGTCCTCGCAGTGTCCTGAGAGGTGGCTTCCTGAGGTTGGTTCCCTGGTAACCATTCACTTTGATTATCTTTGGCTATGCTCTCATCTTTGGCATCCAGCATACTGTTTTCTATGGAAGCCTCATCTATC
Organism: Birgus latro; assembly: GCA_018397915.1. NCBI lineage: Eukaryota > Metazoa > Arthropoda > Malacostraca > Decapoda > Coenobitidae > Birgus > Birgus latro. The sequence continues at coordinate 57,865 of JAGKTI010000468.1, forward strand.
CCATCATTTTTGTCAAATGACAGCATTTTCACTAAATGCCCCTTTTCTTTTCTACTGCCAATATCATCACAATTAACATCGTCTGAGGCATCTGTTGACCAAGTGTTCTGATCTTCTGGTTGGTCTAATTTGATAAGTGATGAATGCAAAGACTTTGACTCAGCTGTAAGAGATTTACCAGTACTAGTTTCAACAACAGCTAGATTTCCACAGCTTTTGCTGCGAATAATGTCTCCTATACTCGGCACTAAAAAACACTTATTACTATCTTTCTTTACACACTCACTGTCTTCAATCTTTATTTCTATACTCTTACTAGCTTCACTTAACTTTGGCACTATGGAACATTCAGCAACAAAGGCTGGACTAGTAGGACTCAGTTTGGTCTTGTCATCTTTGGCAATATAATACATTAGTTTGTACTCCTCCTCTTTCATGCCTTCCACTACACTACGAGAGAAGGGGTTCTTTTTCTTCTTAACTGTTGCAATGTCAACAAAACACTTGTCCTCCACTGGGCTTTCCCACATCTTGTTGACAAGAGGATGAAATGGTGGGGAAGAGGAATCGGGGAGAAGTGGGCCAGCAGTAGTTGAGATCAGGGTTCCAAGAGCAGACGACACACTCCGATAATCCTCCTCCTCACTGCTCTCCTTTTTCTCCAGACTTGAGCTCCTAACATATTCCACAAGCTCCTCAGCATTCTCAAACTTCTTCTCTTCCACCCTGTCCCTGCATGTGTCAAGTTGCTGAGGACTGGTAGGTGCAGGTTGAGTGGACTGTGGACTGGCTGGGTCCAACTGCTGCAGATCAGATAGGGTCTCCTCTTCTATTGATGGCAGATTTGAATGCATCACTTTCTCTTCAAGTAAAATTTGAAGAGCATTTTTAATTTCACTTACAGGCTTGGAGGCTTGAGTATTTTCATCCTTTCTCTGGCTGCACTTTTGAGGCTCTGCCCAGTCTGCTGTATCTTCAATCACTCCTGAGAGTATTTCTGATAGTTTTGTATTAAGCCACTGAGTATCACAAAGAAGGTCCACAAAGGCCTGCAATACATTTTGAGCAAAGAGATCTCTCAATGAGATCAAAATGAGGTCACAACGAGTTACTTCAACAGGCAGATAGTGTTGCAAGAGAATTTGTGCAAGTTTCCGATAGTACAATTTCAAGGTTTCTGGGTTTTTAAGGGCAGGGTGTAGGGCCTTATATTTGGTTTGTATTTCCTGTGAACTAGTTTTGCTTACTGATTCAATATCCTTGTGTTTCTTGGAAGCCTGAGAAATAAAAAAAATAGCACGAAAACAACATTAATGGTACTGTATATAAATTGAATACTACTCTAGTGTACTACACTAAATTTATCTTGGGTACATGAAAGATAGACACCTAGAAGAAAACTCATTATTACCAAAATAAAGACAAGGAAATACCTAATACGGTAGCTGTTTATTACATGAAGAAAGAATTCAAATATCTGGAAATATTTCCAGTAATACTGTCCAGTATATTCTATTAGCCAATTATCAATATGGACTATGACTCAAACATACAGGCTCCATTCACCTTTCAACAAACATGTACTTCAGCCTGTCTCAACAAGAAATTCTCCAGAACAATGACCAGTCCTGAAGAGCACCTGATTTATATTGCCAAGGAAGACCACTTTATGTCACTGCAGAAGTGACCCAACCTTATACATTACTTCATCCACAGGTATAAGTATGGAAGGCTTTTGGTGTATAGGGTGAGAAGTGCATATGGAAATCTGGTGTTGGAATGGCTGTGTTTATGATGTCAGCAAATAAGTAGCAGCAGTAAACCAACTCTAACCCTGACCTTCTTGAGAGCGCGTTGGTATTGACGGTAGTGCTGTAGGTAAAGCTGCACAATGCCTGCTGCCAACCGAGTGACATTACCTGCCTCCTGCACCCGTTGGAACATGTTGGTCAGCATTTCCTCCAGCACGTCCTTGATCTGGAGGAGAAAAGTAATGAAAACAGTGACTAATAACCTTGTTAAAATTTTTGTACTACACGCATATTTTTCAACAAGAAATGAAATATGCTAAATAATTGCTTAGGATTCCACAAAATGGTTTTTCTGATTAAATAAATGAATTTGAATTCCTTGTTCTCTGAGTTGTTACATCACTTACTGTATTAAGGTATGTGGAGTAACATACTATTTCAGTACCAATATGAAACACATCTTACATGTAATCCATTCTGAGAGTATCTCCCCTATAATGCTGCCCATGACATCATGAGTATTTACTCATATCAAGCACCTAACTTGCACAACACTAACAAACCATCAACATGATATTAACAACAGATTCTCTGGTGTTTCCAGCCCAAGCATCCAGATGTTTGCAGCCATGTCATATTAATGTCTAGTTGAGCTTGTGCCACAAAAACAATTGGAAACAACAAAAACAATATGGCATTATATTAAAAACTCATGCTACCACCAGATGATTTTTATTCACCTCAGGAGAGACTTTTCATAATGAAGGAGCTACATACAGCCTTCATTAACTCCTCCACTACTGGCTCTCCTAAACTTGACATTATCAACTGGTAGTAGCAGGAATGAACAAGTAAACACATATCAGATGCATGGATTTATTTAACGCCTTCACTGTCAGGGGGTTCTTGTACACTGAACAGCAGCAAGAATAAACTAAAAATGCAACCACATTTTCAAGGGGTTATTAATTGTACCTGATATGAAAAGTGTGTATCAGGTGAAACTTTGGAGTACCAAGGGAGGATCAGGAAGGAGTGTAGGGAGCCGGCTGATGCTATCACTTCCTGCAGAATGAGCTCATAACCGGTGCCAACACTGCATCGCTCTGGGCTGCCCATGACTGCCTTGGTGGTGCCAGGTTTGTGGGGGCGAGGGGAGTCATGTGAGGCTGCGTGGGGTGTCTGACCCCGCTCAACAAAACGCTCAAGCACTCTGAAGCACCTGCACACCAAACCATGCAGGATTAATAAAAACAAGTCCTCATTATTAGTTACGGATATGTTCCAAAATACAGTACACCACTTTTTCACAGGATTAATATAAGGAAGTCATTACCAATAAGGGGTATGTTCCAAAATACACCACCATTTTTTCACACAAGTGGTGGAGTACTTTAAATCAGGGAAAAACTGTAATCTAGTGTGGGCTTACAGAAGAAAAGTCAAAAACAGAATAAGCAACTTACAATAAGCACTTATTGTATGAGGTAAGGATAAAGGAATATGATTCCAGAATGAGCTTACATGAGAAAGTGAGGCTCATTACAACTTACTTGGCAAAGAGTGGGTATGAGTGTGGTCCATGACAAAGGAGATTATTGAACACGGTCCACGTGGTGTAACCGGAACCCAGTGTGACAGTGACTAAGCCAACAACACATGCACACACCCACCACGCCCCACCTCCACTCAGGCACACACACACTGGGCACCACACCACACATGATCCTGCCGCCCACATGGCATATCGCGCCCATCTGGAAAGTCATTGGAGAAATGAAAAACATTAACAACCAATCTCTAGATATTGTGGCCCCAGACTCACATGAATGTAAACTCAGTAGACTGCCAGCTAAGGCAACCCTCCTGTAATCCATCCTCCTCCTTTTGGAGAAGGTAGGAGTAAGAGATGCTTGTATAACAAGCAACAGTGCTGCGTGGTTATTTCGGTGTCTCTCACTCCCCTAGTATCCTTCACTGCATCCATCTGGATGGTCAGGGGAGGAATGGGGGAGAAAAACAGCAATAACCATTGAAAGTATTATACCCACATGTGAAAATGATGTTTAATAAGAACATGCAACAGTTTTGGCCCAACCTACGCCCCTGAAGAGGATTCAAGTCACAGCACAACTGTTGCATCCTCTCAATAAACACTTCCATATATGAGTATAAATCTTCCATCTTAACTCTTTAAAGCACTGTGAAATTAAGACAGTAACAGCCAATCCCCCATGAAGTGTACAAGCCTGAAGTTAGAATCCCATACTCCAGAACCGTAGATAATTTTCTCTGACTCCTAAAATTTCTCTCAAATGCACACAATCACCTGGTGTTAGTCCATCAAAAAAACTTCAACTGCATCAATGGTAAAGAAAGGGTTACTATTGATAGTTTTTGAGGAATGGCTGTTACTGGCAAGTTTCTGAAACCCTAATCTACAAACTCATTAGCTATGTCAAAAGATAAACAAGTTTCTTGAAGTTATACATTACTGGATATCTTAGTGCTTCATACAAAGTGGATATACAAAACAGGGTAATGGAATAAAATCCCAAAGGCAGACTGAAAATCAGTAATATATCAATGAGTGCGCATCAGTACAGAAATTCTCATTACAAACCTCGACATGTTGGCGAAGGACTTGAATGTTTGTCAAGGAATCATTCTTAATTTCTGGTTTATTTTATTTCCTGATACTGGAACCATCTGAAAATGAACAAGAGGCACACACACATTAACACTACATTGTCTACGAATTACATCTGGTAAATCCTAATTTCCAATGCTCCGGGAATGAGGGAGAAAGAGGAAAAAAAAAATATCCACTACTTCCCAGCACATCATAAAAGGTAATGATAAAAAATAACAATAATAAAAAAACAAACATACTTTGTACCACACTCTACCAATCTTAAAGTGGCCTAAAACTGCCATCCATCCATCATGAATGCTGAGCTGTAACACAAAGCTAACACTAAAATATGGTACTAGTAACGAGAAAATACCACAGAAAGGGTGAAGAACTATACTACTGTCTATTCTGTCACTTAGCAATGTGAAATATGGTACAAAAGGACAAACACATCTGCCAAGTTAAGGTGGATGAACTACAGTACATAACACAGGAACATGGTGGCCCCACTACCAAGCACTTGTGTTGAATAGGATAATACCACAAGAGATAAAAGAAAATGAGGAGACACAGATGAGTACCCCTGACCTTTCTCCACTGATTCATATCCTCAATGAGGTCAATGTGTCACATTTTCAATCTTTTCACCCCATGTTAATATGGGATACTGGGTTAAAGTGATAATGATCTTTTATGCTGCACCACGAGATAAAAGGGAGCTGCATGAAAACAATGTACTGTAAAATATTTTTGTTGGGTATTATGCAGCCATAAAAGTTTGCAGAGATAAATCTTCAGTATCTATCTATCTACTGCCAGACGCCTTAATCCCATAAGAGGTGGCAACAAACAAGTCGCCTGCATGTCACCTGGTCCCCCACCATTCCACTGCCTTGCTCCCAGCTCACATCCCCCTCTCTCATATGCCTCTCCAATCCATCCCTCCATCTCATCCTTGGCCTCCCCCTCCCTCTCCCCCCCTCCACCTCACTCACTCATATACACTCTCTTCATTAGTCTCTGGCTCTCCACCCTCTCCACAAGGCCAAACCACCTCGATGTATTTCTCTTAACGCTTTCTACCACATCCACATCACAATGCTCCTTCACTTCCTCATTTGTTAGTCTGTCTCTCCATGTAACCACATGTTTCTCTCAAATAACTCATTTCCACTGATCTTACTCTTGATCTGTTTCCTTCCAACAAGGTCCAAGCTTCACTTCCATACATCTGAGTTGGTATCACAACACTCTTAAGCGGCGACTTTTTTACTTCCACGCTCACTTCCCTGTTTCTTATCACTGCTTTCAAGGAACCAGCAACCTTTCTTCCTTGTTATACTCTTTCAAGTACTTCACCCTCTAAACTTCCATCCTTACTCATCACACTACCCAAGTACAGTACTTAAATGTACTCACATTTTCCATTTCCTCATTATCCAGCCTGTCTGTATGTCCAGTGACTTCATTTCTCTCAAAGACCATAACTTTACTCCTCCCAACATTCACCTTTAGATTCCATTTCTTACACAAACTTCCGAACTCATTCACTAAGCCTTGCAGTTCCCCTTTGTCTTCTCTAAACGATACAGTACCATCTGCAAACAACAGTGCAGGAAGTTTCCAAATGCTGTCCTCACTCATCAGGGCTGCTCTAACGTCCACTGCCCTACCCTGTATCTCTTTTGTAACCCCATCCATATACAGACTGAACAACCATGGAGACACGACACATCCTTCTTTCAATCCAACTTTCAAACAGAAAAATTAACTCAATTCACTATCCACAAGCACTGCAGCCTTAGCTCCCTCATGCATACTCTTCACGGCATTCAACAACTTCACATTTACTCCATATATTCTTAATATTTTCCACATTCCTTGTCTAAAGACTAATAAGGCTCTCAGCATTATCACAATCCCAACCTTTTTCCAACCAAAGAATGGGGTCTTAAAAAAATGAAACTGCAAGAAATATAATGCTGGATACAATGGACAGAAAGTATGATTAAATGGAATTTCTTCTCGTTAGTAATACATGTTTTCAAATCTACTTTTAAAAAACAAGATGCTGTCTACATGGGGATTCCATGTAATTACAGTAATATCATTCTACATCAAGGGTATATCAGTTAATTAGGTGTTCATCATCATCATCTACAACCTAACTCTCTATCATGTAAGCACTAGTTTACAAAGCTCTGATTAATTTTAAGTGATCAAAAATTGCACCATTACTAAAATGACTTATTTTGCATTTCGTTCTTACTACCCCACATGTGGCTCCACTGAGTACGGGAGACACTTTTCAAACTGATGAAGGTTATATGAAGCCTTCATTAACCTCTCCAGCACAAGAGGTCTCTCCTAAAATTGGTGACACGTCACAACAAAAATATGTGGAAAAATAGAGTATGGCACTATATTAAAAGGGCTAAGTTCATAACCCACATGACATATCTGTTTATCAGTACATATATGAGAAAGCTATCCACCACATTTTTGGTGAGTATTTGGGTTAGGGTGGTGACGAATGACTATACAAGGCTGTCTCTATGCATCTGAGGGAGGAAAAAAAATAAAATAATAGGTAAGCCCTATACACAAATTTCAATTAGTCCTCTACTGACTACCAAGGTTTAAGCAGTGCACCCATTTTTTTTTTTTTTTTATGACAAAGGTCAGCCACAATATCACAAATTTTTTCCATATAACTGGTACCGGTACTGAAAATTGGGGCAAATTGTCAAATCACTTTAACTTATTGAAAAGAATGTCACACTTGATCATTACTGGATGGATATTGTAAACGTATGTGAAAAGGCAAGCTATAGTTGCTGTGGAAACAGAAACAATACAAAACAATCATTATGGAAACAGGATGCATATATGGAGAGGCACCTAACAATGTCTGTACCCGTTTTAACTTTGGGTTGTAGTAGTTGACTGAATGACTGGTGCAGGAGAGGGATGCCTTCATGTAAGGACACTGATATGACAGGGTGGTGGTGGTGTCTGTTAGTTCATATGTCCCTCACCTACCTCTCTATCCCCCTGAAAGGAGGGTGGTGGTCTGTAGGACAGGGGCAACTTCAGCCTGCAAAGCACTGGGCTCACATTTAGAAGAACCTGGGGTTACAACTGTTATTACTACTACTACTGATATAGTTTCCATGTAACAGTATGGCACATCTAAAAATAAAAATGAAACAGCTACATGCAAATGACTTTTATCTGTGACGTGGAGCCAGGACGTGGACTTTTGCTGTGGAAATTATTGTACCGTATTGTGTGGATGATTCAACTTGGCACTGTTAATAAATGTCCTACTTTTGTGATTCTCTTTTTCATTTTTGATCTTACCTCACCCCATTTTATAGTGAGTATTAGAGTGATGATAATGATGACTGACAATTAAAACCTAGTCAAGAGTACAGAAGGTACATTTGAGATGGCTTTACACTCTCCTTTACTTGTCCTTGCTGCAAAAACCCAAAAACAGTCAAACAGTAATTTTCCTCTAATTATTACCATTTCTTTTTGCTGAGTGAATAAAGGCTATACAAAGATTCAACTCTTGGCCCTCCCTTATAAAAAATAAATTAATATAAAAATTGTAAGTCTGTGAATCTTGGCCTGAATTCTTGCAGGTCTGGATACAGTTTGGCTAAATGCTGGACCAATGAATGTGGTTTTCATGGTTATGTCCTGTTGGGATTACTGTGTCCACAATTTCATACCATACTCATTTCCAAAGAAAATGGATATTTGTAATAAACCCTACACAGAACTCCACTACCAGTTTTGACACCATTACTACCGGTATCAGTAATGCACTTTTTATATAATTCTTTCTACCTGTAGAAAATTTTATTTCATTTGGGAGAGACTTTCAAACTAAATGGGCTAGACAACTTTTTTAATGCTTGATTTCCTGTAAGCCAGGAAACTGTCCACAACATTGGGTGGTGACCATATAACCTACCCAAACATGATTCTTACATGTTAACAAGTGGGTTGGCAGAGGGTTAGTGCCCCTTCCTGTAAAACAGGTAACTCAGTCAAACAGCCACCCCTTACGGGATTCTGTCATCTGGCTATAGATAGATAGTCAGACTACAAAATGTCACTCCTATGACACATTACAGATATTTCATTAAACCCAACTACCTGACATGCATAAAACCTTATGAAATTATCAGGTTCATGAAAAACAGACTTTAAAACCATATGTACCCTTCATAGTCATACTAAACCACTCAATTAAGTGATGAATTACAGTACATGTGTTATGGAAATTCAGTATGTACATGAAAACTGCACTAAATCCCTCAACTGATAAGTCTAACTGTCAAAGGAAATCTAAGGTCAAAACCTGCTTTACATTGGCCTACACATCCTAACATATGGCAGTGATTTCAGTCAATTATTCGATTCCTGGAATGCAGTATCATCTGATCAACTGAGAAACAACATCAATTTGTCTATAAGGTACTTAACATTATAAAATTTGTGTTATTCATCACATATTTTACATGTAATAAATACCTTAGGAGGGGTGACATCCGGGTGATGGTGGATGCTGTACCCGTCCTTATTTACTAATTGCACTATGTGACCATCATTAAAGCCTAAATCGAACACTGGACTAAGTTCCTAAAGCACCTACATCACGACACAGGCATGACAGGACCTGGTGGTGCCTAATGCCAGGTGAGGCCCTTACGGTTCCAGCAGTTATCACCGCCTACGCAATTTTCAGATGTCAATAATTTGTAAACAAACTTCCCCTCACGAAGACTCACCTTGTGTCGGTCAGTCTTGGTTGAAGGAATAGATTGAAAGTAGGGTATTTATTACTGTAGCAAGGTTGAGCGTAAATTCAGAGCGGAGATGAAACTGCAGGAGGAATTTCTGGGTGAAACATGACTTATCTCAACAGCTTCACACGCTTCCCGTCATTCCAGTGCTTACAGGTTTATTCGGCGATTATGCGGTATTGAATTAATTATTAGCATGATAATTTTGGAAATCAAGGAGTTATAGACAAAAATGGATGGCGTGATGGACTTATTTATTCGATGCTAAATTTATCCCGAATGAATATAAAAGCCGAATAAACCTAATCTGGTGGCGGAAATGAAAGGGGTGTTGTTCACGCAAAATCGTGATTGTAATGTTAAGGAGCAAAAACCGAGTCTCAGTTAAATCGCCTTACTTGGTCGTACTAGGAATATTTAGTTTCGTTTTCGGAATGCCTCAGTCGTCCAGTCAGCATTTTTCTCGTATTATAGGTCCTTTCATCGCATTCTCACGTCCCCGTCGCTCTGACCCAGTCGTATTCATAAACTTTCATGAGCCAAAGTTACGTACATGACTGCTTATTCTCACTTATATCTTAACTCACACAAGTTACAGTCCACAGCCATATTAGATTGAATATATACTGAAAAATACGACAAGGCAAAATTATTTCTTGACAATAATTTTCCCAACTGGCAGACATATTATGCACACGGCTAATCCTGACTCACTCTTGATCTTGAATTTCAAACTCTATACGCCCTCATCCTATTACCGCTCGTATGTGAAATATTTCTGGAAAATCACACTATAGGCATTCCGAATCCCTTTACGTCACCCTTCCCCTTACATCATTACATGTGAGGGAAAGTGGCGAAGGTATGTCTCAGCCGTGGTGGGTATATGAAGTGGATGCTGATATGTACTCTAGCCTATTGTTAAAGACAAGTCACAGCAAACTTAAGAAATGACTTAGTACATAGCTAGTCATAGAACTGTACTCAATTCCTAGCAATGTGACTACGTATTGACCATGATACGTGTATTCGTAGGAATGACAGCATATTTCTAATAAATGCAGTTTACTCTTATTAGTGACACCATGACAGTTGACCACCGCAATGTAGGATGAGAACTGTGCCCTCCCGTCACCACCTCAGCAAATATATTAGATGGAAATGAAACATTAGTGCTGAAATGATTACTGAACTGTTTAACTTTTGGAGGAAGAAATGTTTTCATCTATGTAACTATTTTCAGACCCCTTGATCTCGTAAGGGGTAGAGTGAAATGGGCTTGCTAAAGAGGTACTAAATGACTGTCCATCCCCTGATGACTGGCTTTTGCTCCCACAGGCAGATAACGGTACAAATGTAGGCCTAATTGCCAGCACAGAATGGTCCATATTTATCAATTACCTTACACCTGGAGCACGAGAAACCCTTCCAAGATTAACAAACAGGGGTGGATTAACCCCTTCGGGGGCCTTTGGCTAAACTAGATATGAGGTCCCCTACTCAGTGTAGGGGGTTGCATAGTAAGATTTTAATGACCATTTGATCTTGCCTGATGCTAACACTCAGTTATGGAGTTACTCATGTCATCTTTGTTCTTAACCAGGGGTCTCACAACCTTTTAGGAACCTCCATCTGAGAGGCAAAATTTGCAAATACCCACAAGCTAGTCTTGTAACTACTGTACTTTACTTTAACCAAGCTCAAACCACCTAGTCACTTTTCCTTTCAGTGCATACAGCTTCTTAGGTCAGTTCTTACTAAAAGTGAACAGTTGGATAAGCAATCTTCACAACTTTAACTTTCAGTATTATATATCCCTATCTACTGTATTAATCTGCACCTACCTCTACCTATTTATGCAGGACTGGGTTTAACGTTTTGACACAGCATCCATGGATGCTTTGTGGTGCTAGTCTTGTTAAAGTAACAAACACCATTCTCCATTATGTCGGTCCAGTGGCAACATTTTTATCCTTTTACCATAAATCTTTACAAGAGTCTCGTTGGTACCTGGATATCTGTGCAAGTTACCCAAACCTAAGAAATACCATTTTGTAATTTATTCATATCAACCCTTCTCTTTTTAGTAAAGTAGATGGCAAAATTCGAAACCATTCCAAATTTGTAGTGATAAAATTCTGTAATATGGAAATTGAGTTCATACTATGAAAGATAATGAGGACTTGAGAAGCAACTTACCAGTGGATTATGAAACACTGAAGTCCGGTTCATTTTATTATAAACAATTCCTTTCTCACTCATTTGGAATGAACTTGTGCTATCATACAAAAATGTGACTCATTCAAACAATGGAGATGAAAATAGCTGAATAATGAATGATGATTAATGCTCCTTACAGACCTTAACCAATATCAATAATTTATTAATTTCCTATACCCATAATTACAACTCATCCTTATCATACTCCTCATCCTCACCAGTGGGAGGTGGGCCACCAGCACCCTGATAAAGTTTGGCAATTATTGGCTGAACAACATCCTCAAGTTCCTTCTTCTGAGCCTTGTAATCTTCCGCCTCAGAATCTGGGTTTTCTTCAAGCCACTTAATCTTCTCATCGATAGCCTCCTCAATCTTTTCCTTGTCCTCGTCTGTGAGTTTCGAACCAAGTTTTTCCTTGTCATTGACTTGGTTCTTCAGACTGTAAGCATAAGACTCCAGTTCATTCCTTGATTCTACACGCTCCTTAAGCTTCTTGTCCTCATCGGCAAAGATCTCTGCATCCTTGATCATGCGCTCTATATCCTCAGGGGTCAGACGATTTTGGTCATTTGTAATCACAATCTTTTCCTTGTTGCCAGTGCCTTTGTCCTCTGCTGACACCTGAAGGATACCATTGGCATCAATCTCAAAGGTCACTTCAATCTGTGGAACACCACGTGGGGCAGGGGGAATGCCAGTCAGGTCAAACTTTCCAAGAATGTGGTTGTCCTTGGTCATTGGTCTCTCTCCTTCAAACACCTGGATGGTGACAGTGTGCTGGTTATCTGAGGCAGTGGAGAAGATCTGAGACTTCTTTGTAGGGATCACAGTGTTGCGAGAAATTAGCTTAGTCATGACACCACCCACAGTTTCAATACCCAGAGTCAATGGGTTGACATCAAGGAGAACAAGATCATTAGTATCATCTTCACCAGACAGCACACCAGCCTGGACAGCTGCACCATAAGCTACAGCCTCATCGGGGTTGATTCCTCGGGATGGTTCCTTGCCATTGAAGAACTCCTTTACAAGCTGCTGGATCTTGGGGATTCTGGTAGAGCCTCCAACCAGTACAATTTCATCAATTTCCTTTTTCTGGAGATCAGCATCCTCAAGAACCTTCTGCACAGGCTTCATAGTAGATCTGAACAAGTCCATGTTAAGTTCCTCAAACTTGGCACGAGTAAGGGTTTCCGAGAAATCTTCACCTTCAAAGAAGGATTCAATTTCAATCCTAACCTGATGACTGGCAGACAGGGACCTCTTTGCCTTCTCAACCTCACGCCTCAGCTTCTGCACAGCTCTGTTGTCCTTCCTAATATCCTTGCCTTTCTTTTTCTTGTAAAGCTTGATGAAATGCTCCATAACACGCTGATCGAAGTCCTCTCCACCAAGGTGAGTATCGCCGTTCGTAGCCACAACCTCAAACACCCCAGAGTCAATGGTTAGAAGGGACACATCAAAGGTACCACCACCAAGATCAAACACCAAGATGTTCTTCTCACCATCTTTCTTGTCAATACCATAGGCAATAGCTGCAGCTGTGGGCTCATTGATAATCCTCATTACAGTCAAACCAGCAATAGTACCAGCATCCTTTGTGGCTTGACGCTGGGCATCGTTGAAATAAGCAGGCACTGTGACAACAGCATGGGTGACAGTCTTCCCAAGGTAGGCCTCAGCAACTTCCTTCATCTTACCCAACACCATGGCAGATATCTCCTCAGCAGCAAACACCTTCTCCCCNTGAGATGTCGAGACCTGGATGTGAGGCTTGTCATTCTTCTTCACAACCTTGAATGGGAACAACTGGATGTCATGCTGAACGGACTTATCACTCCATTCTCGACCAATGAGTCTCTTCGCATCAAAGATGGTGTTCTCTGGGTTAGTGGTGAGTTGGTTCTTTGCAGAGTCGCCAATCAGGCGCTCTCCATCAGCGGTGAATGCCACATACGAGGGAGTGATGCGGTTGCCCTGGTCATTAGCGATGATCTCAACACGTCCATTCTTGAACACTCCAACACTGCAATGGAAGTAACTAGTTAATCACAGAATACAATGCAGCTAACTTCATTACATAATTACAATGCAAATGAAAGTGGTCAGATTAAGTTCATTTGACAGCATTACAGGTATGATACTGTACCTCTGTAGCAGTAGCTTTCATCCTAGCAGATCACACAAACTACAGTCTTTGCTAGACTGCATGGTAACCAAGTTAAAATTTACTAAGGCTACTATAGCTCCTGGTCATTGTTAAAGATGAAATTTATATTCAAAATAACTCCTTTCTCCAACCCAAAACAATGCACTTTCTCCCAAACAGTATACTGTAGTTAACATTTAACAGTTCTAGTAAGACTTCCAGTATTTGGTACATCAGCCTATTAGGAAAACCTACTCCATAAACCATGCTACACATCAAACAGTACTTCCTGACTATTCTTACTATAAAAAAGTTCATAACAGCAGACAGTCTGCATTAGTTCTATTTCCATTAATGAGTTACATTAAAAGTTTTGCTTGATTAGGACTGCTTTTCCCTATAATTATGAGTCACCTGAATCTTCAGAACAGCCTAGGAAACAGCACCCATTACCATTATAAAAAGCTCTTATTTAAAAACATTAGGTGACTTACCAGGAATAGGTGGTTCCAAGATCAATGCCTATGACTGTTCCAACATCTTCCTTCTTGTTTTCTTTGGCAGTCACAAGGACTGCTACAGCAGCCACTGCTGCCAGGACACTCCAACACCTCATTATCTGTAATTCAAGATTAATCTTTAATGACATGGCAAGTACTTCTTAACACCATGCATCTTAATCTGCACATTACTGCCAACCCTAGCAACAAGACCTCTAATGATTCCAACATCCATTACTCCATAAAATTACCTACCAGAATAAATACAAATTATACAGCTAGGGTCTCAAGTCTGGCTTTACTACATGCATCAATTTAATACTGTACTTTTATTTATAAACACTCCTAATTACCAACAAGTTTCAGTTTTTACATAATGAACCTCAACCCTAAAACCTATGCTACAGAGACCATCCCTAACCTAGCTGAAAGCAACACTGAACTCCAGGCATTTCTAGTTTTTAAAAATGGCACAAAAATACTGTTAATATCTACATCTGTGAATTATATTACTGGTTAGAACTAAGGCTGTGCTCACTGTACAGTCTTTTTGAGAACATGGGTAAAATCTTAATGAACTATTCCAAGATTCAGCAATATTGTACTTTATTTCAACTACTGTGCCTGGAATTTCATTTCTAAAGTCTAGTTTCCTCAATTTCACCAGGAATTTAAGGTATATCCATAAAACATACCTAAATGGACTAGTGAACCACTGTCCAGCTGGACAGTCCATCCTCTGCACCTAGCCCCAAATTAAACCACTACATATCGACAAGCTGTAAAACTAATTTTCAAAATTCCAAAATATTATTACAACTTCCTATAAATGAAAATTACTGAAACAATTGTACAAGTACTGAAAATCTAAAGGAATATGACTTGGCGGCCAACTCCATTTCAGATCTAGGTTGACCTACAAAGCTGCCTGACATTATAATGGAACTGCCCACTTCACTCTCAGGGTTTCTCCCCATGAATATTTCATTAGCGCAAAGTTCAGGGACGCCATTTACAGAAATTTTTAACCAGTTTACTGAACAAACAAGACAATCCATCTTACCATTATGATTTTCGTATTTAATCACTTACATACTCATTACCAGCAAACTGATGTTTTTGGTTGTTAAAAGACTACAAACTATTATACAATCTTCTACACGACAGCTTAAGGAAAGTTCATAAATACGGCCTCAGTTGTCTCTGTGGACAAGGTCTGCCAAAATAGCAGCACATTCACATGGTGGCTGTTCCCATTTGCGACACTGAAGGCAATTGGTGGGGAAAGCTTAAATATTCCGCTCGTCTGACACTACGCTAATTCAAATGCCTTAAAAAGTATAAGGCAACGGAGGGAATTTCAGTCGTAGAAGGTTCCATGCAGACATCAAGCACCGTGTATCTTGTTCGTCTTAAGTTCATACTATGAAAATTAACAAATCAGATACTGCAGCAATATTGATAATACGTACAATACACACGCACAGAAGAATACATTATTAATTATGGACCGGAACTTGCCGGAACGATGAATGTAAAATGTCGAAGTTTTTGTAAACAACTGAATAATATTGCACTCCCAACAACATACATCATACACTCACCTATAACTTCACTGTTTCAGAATAAGGAATTCAATCACTGATCTCTTATAATGGTAACTTCACCACTGACTTCCTCTCTACTCGGTCGGTGAATGACACTTGCTCCAGTAGTGCCAGGGAGGAGTAGAAATATCGTCTGCAAGGGCTCGTGTACGTCTTCTATTGGTCGGCCGTAGACCACGTGGTACAACTTCCAGCACGGTGATTGGTTGACGTCATCACACAAGTCCGCACCCCATTGGTCCACGTCTGCGGCACAATCGATGTTGAGTTTCGGTGTGTCGATAGGTGACATCATTACTTTGATAACGACTTATCCTCATACTTCTCTAGAAAACATGTGAAAACTATTGCCAATTACATCATTAATCAATTTATGAGTGCTTATTATATATATAAAGCACAGGTACTTGGAATTAGCACGTATAAAACTAAAAACTGGAACTATTTAGCAATACGTAAATGACGCGCATCTAGTTTTATCTCTAGGTAACTTGAATATTCTCGAAATTGAATCTAAGGTGGGGTCGCCATATTATTATATATTTTTTTTAATGTGTATTGACCTTGAGATTACTATTGCTACAACGTCGCTGCAGCATCTTTGGTATAATAATAGTCTTACTGTGATTATTAACACTAATTTCATTTCCTTTAGTTTCGCTCAGAAGAAATACCTCAAGATAATAGCATATGATAGACACAATATTCCGTGACTGAGGATTTTTGCCTTTAAAGGCGGCGCTAGACTATATAATTTATCTTTCACAGAACTTTTTTGTTAACCAGAATGCTAAATTATTTTCTATACCATAAATATTAATCAAATTTCGTACGGTAGTAAAAAGTAATATGGCGTCACTTCAGCTTCACCTCCCGCCATATTTCCCTGCAGCTTTCCTTGCGGGGGACCGGAGGAACGCAATGGTCTTCCTTGTGCGTGTGGCTGCCGTGGCGTGAGGGTGTTGGTCAACCCTCTACTGCATGTAGGTTAATTAGTTAATTTTACCATTCACTTTCATGGTGTTTATATCCGGTATAATTCCTATGTGTTTACCTAGGTGGTGTTACGTTGAATAGCTTTAGTTTAATAATGAAGCTTTATGGAAGCATGGGTGTATGTTGGATATTTGAAATTGGAAAACAGAATACCTTTATCATGAAACTGAAACGGCTAGCATATACCACCTAGAAATCTAGAACAATCTGGAAAAGCCAATGCTGTTAGCGACAAGCCTGTCCCTGATTGACGAAGGTCTACATGAAGTGGACCCCGATAACCCACGTGGAGCATCAACTGATAAACTGCTTGAAAGGTTACTATGGCCACGTGTACTTTCCATTCAAGGTTTTGTGATTAATAATCTAGTACAACCGCGCTGTTTCTTTAATTTTACCGTTGGACAATTAATTTCTCTTTTTTAAAGCAGCATCCTGTTCGTGGTTTTCAATATATAAAATTAAATGATTGTTGATTTTATCCAAATTCACTCCGTTTTGTGTTGTTAGGCCGATGGTAACGTGTACAGTGCGTGCATTATAAAGAATTTTTTGAAATACTTATACTGTACAGTGCTAAACTTACCTAGTTCAAACTTACCTAGTTCAAATACATGGGAGGTTAAGACAGACGTTTCTTTTAGGGCTCCCATCTATCATCCATTCTTGAATGTGGAATTCATCTCAAAATCATATACATAATTTCCAAAACTTCTCTAATACCCATACAACACTACACAAACCTATATTCCCAAATTTCTGTTAGATAACCACCTCTCCAAACCAGCTTTAAAAGCACCTATTGATGGGGCAGTAACAACTTCTAAAGGTGAATCCAGACAACTCTTCAGGCAGTTTGTGAAGTACCCTAACATTACGTGTTTTGCTAAAGTATACTTCATTTTATATTCAGATTTAGGTGTTCAGCAGGGCATTTTTTAAAATATTGTATTTAGCAACCACTATTTTGGTTAGATTAAGGGTCAGTCTTTACACGTACACCTCATGCAATTTTCGACCTTTCATTAACATTTTCTAGTAGATTCGGTCATTCTAAGTATCTTTTCTTCTAACATTTCTCTTGGAAATTGATAATAAACGAGTTACACATGATTTATATCCGCCAACCACAGATGATGAAAGTAAGCTTCTAGGTTAGGTTAGGTCATTTTGATAGTTTAGGTTAGGTAATTTTGATAGTTTAGGTTAGGTAATTTTGATTGGTTATGCTAGGTTAGGTAATTTTGATTTTTGCTGAACGCAACTAGCGACTTCCAGTGGAAACGAGTGGCCAAAATCAACTCAAATCACACCAAAAACAAGAAAGCACCCAGGGTGGATGCCTGTTACCACGTGAAATGCCCTATTTATATAGCTAAAGGAAATTAACCTATCAAAATTACCCTGCCTAACCTAACCTGTCAAAATTACCTAACCCAACCTAGAATCTTACCTTAAGGGGGTAAATTTCTGGCTCATGGTCAAAAATCAGGTAAATGTTTTAAAAATGATTGTGGTGGTGGCAGTGCACACACTTTTATGCCTATTTACAATCCTTCATACAGTGCTAGGGACTTTTAACTTGTTAAATGGCCATCCATGGTCACAGTGGATTTAAATTTGGCTCCTGTACTGTTTTTTTTTTTGTTTCAATTGATTATATCTCAGCCATTTTTTAACCAATTTTCACCATTTTTTTCTTTTGTCTGAAAGGCAGTTGTAAGGTGAAAAAGATGGGTAGTCAAAATAAAAAAAAATTTAGCCTTTTTTTTTCCTCCCCTCAAATTTGATTCTTAACTGAGGTTTTAAAGTAAAAATTCATTGTCCTTATAATGGGAGGGATATCAAAAAAATTTATTCCCAGAAAGTCTTACAGAAGGCCACTGTTTTCATGGAGACTAAGCAAAAGATATTTGGTAAGTTCTTTTCATCCATATAACATTTTGAACTTAATTGAAAATTTGCACATGATTCGTAGTTAATTATGGCATTATGGAATGGAAGGAAGTGATACTACAGAGAATAATAAGTTAATTGAAAGGGAAATGATTAATAACTTTTCTGTCAAACTAATTCGGTTGTACCATCCAAGAGTAATGAGTGCCAACACCCCCTTAATCGTATGTAATTGACGGAAATAAATTGCGTGTAACTAGTTTATTATCAATTTCTGAGAGATGTCATAGAAAAAAAGATTCTTAGAATGACCGAATCTACTAGAAAATGTTAATGAAAAGTTGAAAATCTCATGAGGTGTACGTGTAAAGTTTGACTAGGTTAAGTTGGGTAGCTTAGCCCCTGTGATTCAGACTTTTTTTTTTTTTCATTGCTACCACCAAATGTAGCCGCCCCTGTGATTCAGCCATTTTTTTCCTTCATTGCTACCACCAAATGGTATTATTAATGATACTATTGGTATTGAAGGCTATATCTAAACTTCTTCAGTTCATAGCCTCTTCCAGCTAAGTGAGGTGGCTTAGCAAAAATTTACTTGGTTAAAATAGAAGATATTAAATCAGTCATAATGGTGAAATTTGAGATGGTACTTGTAGGGGAGACTTTGTGAACTGGAGAGATTAGGTGAAAGTACTGGTAGCAAAAATTTAGTTGATAAAGGTGAAACTTTTTTTTTTTTCCCCAAAAAAAAATTGTAGGGGAGACTTTCTGATCTGGAGAAATTACCCAATAGGTATAGTCTTCATTAGCTCAGGGGAGGTCTTTTCTGAATAAAGTCGTGTGGAGGTCGCAATAATAACCTGACACAGGAATGTAGTGTTGTCCAAGGTCTTTAGGTGGGGTTAGGACAGGAATATTTTGCAGTCAGAATTAGGCTTGGTGGTGTTAGGTTGTTTGTGTAATGTCCACAAATATTTCCAAGTTCTTTAAATGCTTCATAATGTGATTGTAACTTTTTTCTCTTACGTAATAACCTAACCCACCTCTGGGAGTTGTGAATTGAAAGGTGAAAAACAGCCCTTTTTCCCTCTATGGATGTTATTTTATTCAAGTTACCATAGGATCTTGTTAGGTTGCTTAAAACTCAGACTTTTGGAGTGCTGGAATTTTCATCAGAATATAATAGCTTTAGCTTGAATAAAACTGCATTCATGGAAGCAAAAGGGTTAACATTCCTTTTTGCTTGCTGTAAGCATTAATGTAGGCAGTGATACCTGGGAGTACAGTTTCAGTTGAACCTGAGACAGCTTCAGTGTGTAGAAGGGTAGTTGGTACACCTGATAGCCTTAACTTACAGTAATTACACATTTACTGCTTGTAATGGAAATGAAAGGTGTTGCCAGTTACTAGTTGCAATAGATTTTCAGTTGATAGAACCTGTAAATGCATCATGCCAATTATTACAGGTACAGCATGGAGGAAGCTGATGCCATGCAAGACCAGTTGGTTAATGTTCATCATGATGTACGCCAGCTGACAGATAAAGAGCAGCAGTTGTTGCATCATCAAGATTCACGTGGCCTAGTGGGCAACTTTCAGCAGGAGAAATTAGAAAGGGAGGCGGGAAAGAACTGGGATAAATTCTACAAGCGTAATGAAACCAGGTCTGTTTTTACTAATTTCTTAGTGATGCCCTTATTATGGTAGTCTTGATGCTACTCTTAAATTACTTTTTCTTAGCTATGTCTTTTTTTAATGTACAGCATATGTAGCTGCAGTGTATATATTTACTTTCCAGATTTTTCAAGGATCGTCATTGGACCACACGGGAATTTCAAGAGCTAATTGGCTGTGGAGAAGGGACTAGAACTCTGTTAGAAGTAAGCTATTGACATTTTGCTAGAGTGGTCTTGAGAGGAATGGAAAAATGAAAAGTACGTTTGTACTGTTTGGTGTGAAGTATGATCGGGAAAGAGAAGAAAATGAGTATGAGAATCAAAGGTGAAGTGGATGAGTGCTTATGAGAGGTATGTATTGGTAGTTGTGTTTGTGTTGGAAATTAAGGTGCCTGGGAGTTTTCGGAACCTTTAAAATGCTGTACAGATAAATTCTATCTATCTATCTATC
>JAGKTI010000468.1:83200-113551 GCA_018397915.1 Birgus latro
ATGGAGAATGTGAGTGAATTTAAGTACTTGGGCAGTGTGATGAGTAAGGATGGTAGTCTGGAGGGTGAAGTGCTCGAAAGGGTACAGCAGGGAAGGAAGGTTGCTGGTTCGTTGAAAGCAGTGATAAGAAACAGGGAGGTGAGCATGGAAGTGAAAAAGTTGTTACATGACAGTATTGTGATACCAACTCTGACATATGGAAGTGAAGCTTGGACCCTGTTGGAAGGACAGAAGTCAAGAGTGAGAGCAGTGGAAATGAGTTATTTGAGAGGAGCATGTGGAGTCACATGGAGAGACAGACTAACAAATGAGGAAGTGAAGGAGCGTTGTGGTGTGGTTGAGGACGTGATGGGAAGCGTTAGGAGAAACACGTTAAGGTGGTTTGGGCATGTGGAGAGGATGGAGAGTGAAAGATTGACGAGGAGAGTGTATGTGAGTGAGGTGGAGGGGGCGAGAGGGAGGGGGAGGCTGAGGATGAGATGGAGGGATGGAGTGGAGAGGTATATGAGAGAGGGGGGTGTGAGTTGGGAGCGTGGTAGTGAAATGGCAGGGGACAGAGTGACATGGAGGCGATTTGTTTGTGGCCACCCCGTTCGGGATTGAGGCGTCTGGCAATAGATAGATAGATAGACTTCTAAATCCTCATTCTCTGGTTACATTTTATTTACTTCATGCTTTGTGTCCCATATTTGAGTGCACAGGCTGTGAAAGGCGATTTTCTCGGTGATTACCATGTCTCTTACATATGTTCACTATCTAGTCAACTGGTGAACATTTTTGCCCTACACACTTCTAAATCATAATTTTTCTGGTTACATTTTATTTACTTCATGCTTTGTGTCCCATATTTGAGTGCACAGGCTGTGAAAAGGTGATTTTCTCAGTAATAATCATGTCTCTTCCTTACGTTCATTATGTAGTCAGCTGGCGAACACCCCTGTCTTACCTCGAAATCATCATTTTTTGGTTAAAGTTCGATTAATTCATGCTTTGTGCCCATTATTTATGTAAATTGGGTCTTAAGTGCTATGCATGTCCAGTAGGGAGGTAGGTAGATGGTTTTCTGATTTAGGTTAGGGTCAAGAATGACCGGTGCTGTTGGTGAACAGTGAACACCTTTGCCATACCCGACTCTTTTTCTGGTAACAGTTTATTTATTTGATGCTTTGTATCCCATATTTTAGTGCACAAGATGTGAGAAATGATGATTTTCATAGTGATTGCCGTCCGATACTTACTTACCTGCCAACTCGTGAACACCCCTGCCTTACTCACCTCGAATTCATCATTTTTTGGCTAAAATTTGATTAATTCGTGCTTTGTGCCAATTATTTACGTGAATGGGGTTGTAAATAAGTGCTATGCATGTCTGGTAGGGAGGTAGGTAGTTGGTTTTCTGATTTAGGTTAGGTTAGGGTCAAGAATGTCTGGTGCAGTTGGTGAACAGTGAACACCTTTGCCATACCTAACTCTTTTTCTGGTAACAGTTTATTTATTTGATGCTTTGTATCCCATATTTTAGTGCATAAGATGTAAGAAATGATCATTTTCATAGTGATTGCCATGTCCGATACGTATTTACACTAAGCTGCCAACTCATGAACATCTATGCCTTACTTACCTCAAGATCATCATTTTTGGGTTAAAATTCAATTAATTCATGCTTTGTGTCCATTATTTAATGCATATGGTCTGAGAAAGGGTGATTTTCATAGTGATTTCCATGTCTGATACTTACACTTGCTGGCAAGTTGTGAGCATCTATGCCTTACTCACCTCTAAATCATCATTTTTTGGTTAAAATTCAGTTAATCCATGTTTTGTGTGCATTATTTATGTGAAAGGGGACTTAAATAAGTGCTATGCATGTCTGGTAGGGAGGTAGGTAAGTGGTTTTCTGATTTAGGTTAGGGTCATGAATGACCAGTGCTGGAGCTTCAAGGCCACTATCCGGACAAGACCACTTTCTGGTCATGCCTTTGGCTCTATTATGTTGGATAGTGGGAAGATTACTGCATATTCTTTCTAGAACCTATTTTTATGATTTCTTTGATTTTTATTGCCAAATTTATCATAAATTGCTTGTTTCATGGGGGAGAGGGGGCTATACTTGAAAATGGGTAATTTGCAGTAAAATTGACAATCAAAATCTGACAAAAAACACTAAGATCGTTAATGTCCAGAAAAAAGATGAAAAGTGAGGTTTGGGGTTGAAACTATAGCTTTACCTATTTTTATATAACATATATGTGTGCTTCATATTTGTCATTATTTAAAAGTATCTAAATATTTTTTAGGTTGGTTGTGGAGTTGGGAACTTTATTTATCCACTTCTGGAAGATGACCTGGACTTGTTTATATATGCTTGTGACTTCTCACCTCGTGCAGTTGAGTTTGTGAAGAGTCACCCGAAATATGATGAGTCCAAGATCAGAGCTTTTGAATATGATATTACCAGGGTAAGTTATATCTGTTACTTTAAACTCTCAATTTACATGGTAATTTATATGTTAAATTTATGTTAAACATAGAGAATGGAAGTATGCAAGTATAAGTGGCTGGGAGAAGGGGGAGGGGTGAGAAGGGAGAGATCAGTAGGATGGAAATAGTGGAAGCAATGAATAAAGTCGAAATGGAGAAAGCCCCAGGAATTGATGGAGTTTGTTTTGAAATGCCGAAGAAGCTTGAAGAGATTGTATTAGAATGGATATGGAATATGTGCAGATTGGCCTAGGAGGAAGGTAGGGTCCTGGAGGATTTGAAATTAGGTATGGTATAATTATTCCCCTGCACAAAAGAGGATGTGGAAAATGAGAGTGCGTTTAAGTACTTGGGTAGGGTGATTAGTAAGGATGTAAGTTTAGAGGGTGAAGTGCTTGAAGGGTACAGTAAGGAAGAAAGGTTGCTGGTTCCTTGAAAGCAGTGATAAGAAACAAGGAAGTGAGCATGGAAGTGAAAAAGTTACCACATGACAGTATGTGGATACCAACATATGGAAGTGAAGCTTGGACCTTGTTGGAGGGACAGAAGTCAAGAGTGAGAGCAGTGGAAATGAGTTGAGAGGAGCTTTTGGAGTCACATGGAGAGACAGACTGACAAAATGAGGGATGGAAGGAGCTTTGTGGTGTGGATGTGATAGGAAGTGTTAGGAGATATGCATTGAGGTGATTTGGCCATATGGAGAGGATGGAGAGTGAGACTGATGAGAGTGTATGTCAGTGAGATGGAGGGGTGGGGGGGGAGGGTAGGGGGAGGCCAAGGATGAGATGGAGGGATGGAGTGGAGAGGTACAGTATATGAGAGAGTGGGGTGTGAGCTGGGAGCAGGGCAGTGAAATGTCAGGGGACAGGGCAACATGGAGGCAATTTGTTTGTGGCCACCCCATATGGGATTAAGGCATCTGGCAATAGATAGATAGATAAAGGAAAAGAGGAAAAAAGATGTGTTTGGTAATCATAGGGGCACCTGTCATAGTATCCTGTAATTGAAAAGATATATAGTAGGTCACTTATTGACATGCATTAAGTAACTTACATTTTTGGCATACAGCAAATTTGCAATATTCCATCACCATTCATTACCAACGTCATCCCTCTCTCTATTACTTGTGTTTTTACTTCTGTCATCACCCCATCCATGCATATATATTGAACAATCATGAAGACACAGTGCAGCAAGGAAGAAAGGTCGCTGGTTCTTTGAAAGCAATGATAAGAAATAGGAAAGTGAGCGTGGAAGTAAAATACTGAGAGCAGTGGAATGAATTATTTGAGAGGAATGTGTGAAGTTGCAAGGAGAGACAGACTGACAAATGAGGATGTGAAGAAGCATTGTGATGTGAATGTGATAGAAAGTGTTAAGAGAAATACACTGAGGTGGTTTGGCCACATGCTGGAGAGCCAGAGACTAATGAGGAGAGTGTATGTGAGTGAGGTGGGGAAAGGGAGGGGGAGGCAGAGGATGGGATGGAGTGGAGAGGTTTATATATGAAAGAGGGGGATGTGAGCTGGGGGAAGGGCAGTGAAATGACAAGGGACTGGATGACATGGAGGCGATTTGTTTGTGGCCACGCATTACAGGATTAAGGTGTCTGGCAATAGATGGAATTTATATGGGAGGATAGGAGTAAAATTAGATATAAATTGGGGGTTATGTTTTACTTTGTGGGATGGGGGATAACATGTTATTTACAGATAATTTCAACTTTACAGGATGATCTGAAGAGTAAAGTAGATGATGCAGTTGATATTATAAGCACAATATTTGTGCTGTCTGCTGTTCATCCAGGAAAATTCAAAGATGTAGTGTCTAACCTGTATCAATGCTTACGGCCGGGGGGAATGGTGCTGCTGCGGGATTATGGCTTGTACGACATGGCCATGCTCAGATTTGCCCCAGGTAGCAAACTGGATGAGCGTTTTTATGTACGACAAGATGGCACAAGGTAAATGCTCTTTAGCTTTTGAGTATGTCACTGTGCTCTTGCTATCACCAGATGTTTTTACTCATCTTAGGAAAAGTCACTAGTGAGTGGGTTGAGTGTTCAACATATCGAATACAGTGATCTAGTACTAGCAAAAATGAAGTACCAATAAATTTCTATTGAGAGGTTGATGCATGTTGCTCGGTGTGTTATGGGAGATGATTTAACAAACCCTGTCATTTGGCTCACTTGAAACCCTTTTTAATATACAGTTATGAACAGATCTGAAGTAACCATAGGTCATTATAATGTTGCCATGCTGAGCAAAAAGGGTGCGATGAAATACGAAATCGGTACTTTTAATTGGAAAATTATATTTTTATCACCATATAGGTTCATACACAATTATTTAAAATCTGGTTAATTTTGTGTTTAATTTAACAGGTAATAAAAAAATCAGGATTTGGAGCAAAAACCAGCTAAAGTTAGCTGAAGTGTTTTTCCTTTAGCTCAGCGACTTGCCTTAACAGTGTTGTAGTTTGTAGAAATATTGACTTAACATGCAAATATATTTATTTGAACTGTAAATCACTATTTATGCAAAAGAGAAGTATCAAGATGTGTTGGTGATGTAAATGGAATGAAGTAACTGCTAACTTAAGCACATTTTTGCACTGAATCGTGATTTTAGGTTCAGCGCAATTATTTAACCAGATTTCAGATAATTAGGTGTGTATAAACCTATATGGTGGGGAAAAAAAAAAAAACATATTTTCCTACTAAAAGTGTTGATTCAGTAAATGACCACCGATTCAGTATTTTGTTGCACTGGGAACAAAAGTAGGCTGCTTAAAATTTTCATGCAGTTGTCAGTTGTGTTCAGGGCAGGCTTGTTTTTTACTCAGTTTCTCTTAGCTAATATTCTCTAGCATCTTAAAGCTGCCAAATGTTGCTGGGGGGGGTGGGGGGGACTCGAACTAGAAAACTTGGGTCAGCCTGATTAGTAAGTAATATATTGTGCCTTTTTGGATGATGGTGCTGGAAATGAACACCTTCACTCTGTAGCACTGATATAACCAGGTTTATACAAAATATTCTCCCTCACACTTGTAGTGCTGCTACTTCTTCCTTAGCCTTTATCATTCTTTTTCTGTGCCTGCCTTCCTCCCCTCCTATTTCTCCCATCTTTCCTGTCACTTCTTATTGCTTTTTCCTTTACAGGTGGCTTTACATTGAGTGACAAGCCAAATGGTTTCCTGTAAACCAAGAAACCATTTACAACACTGGGTGGTAACCATATAACCAAACCGTACATCCTCCCTACTTGTCAACAAGTGGGTTGGTGGAGGGTTAATGCCCCTCCCTGTAAAACAAACAACTCTGAGACAAATGGTCACCCTTTATGGGATTGTTGCATCTGGCAATAGATAGATAATGTCCCTAAAGGAGGATAATGGACTGCAGAAGGGCAGCTTCAGCCCGCAGTCCACAGAGCTCATGTTCAAGTGATCCAAGGACCACAGCAACAGCATTTTATGAAGAATCTATGGACATAAATCATTGATAGTGTCATCTCAATCCTGATTCCCACCTGAGAGCTGTGATGAAGGATCCAGAAAGAGGAAGCACAATAGAAGTCCCATCAGTAACATGCTCATAGTAACTGATCACAAAATGACTAAGATGTATCATCCAGGTCTGCAAAATCATGACTCAATCTTGAGCAAAACCTGTCTGCCTATATAATTAATTTTTCACCATTTGGATCATACCCATGCAATTTTTACTGGAAACAGTGCAGAGGATGAAATCCATATCTGTGGTGTAATTACCTTAGCCTGGTACTAGTTTTTTTTTTTTTTTCCTCATTTCAAAAGACCATTCTTTGTTCCAGGGCATACTACTTTACCAAAGAAGAAATTAGTCAGCTGTTTACTAATGCTGGCTTTGAGGTCAGCAGTGTTCACTATGTACACCGCCAGATGGTGAACAAGAAGGAAGGTGTGAATGCTCAGCGAGTATTTATTCAAGGCAAATTCTTGAAACCTTGATCAGGTGAGAAATCATGAGACTTCCCAAGCCTGAATACAAGTTATTGTATCCAGGAGTGTAAAATGTTTTAGCTGACTTGGCAGATGTGGTGTACTTAGTGTCCACTACCATTGTTTTGTTAGCTGTGAAATTTCTTTCCTTCATTCTTTCTTCTTCCCATGGGTGACTACACTGAGTGACAAGCCAAATGGTTTCCTGTACACCAGGAAACCATTTACAACGCGGGTTGACAGCATTATAACCGAGTTATGGCGCCTGGTGGTTTAGTGGGTAATTAAGGCACTCCAATCTGATTGAGCCATTGCAGGTTTATATCCAAAGGATGGTTGGGGTTTATTGCTCATGTAATACCACTCAGGGATGAGTGAGGCTGGAGTGCAGTTTAGTAATAACACCATGGGTTTTATCATAAACTTACCAGCAACCTAAAATGGATTTACCTGTAGTCTGTTAATTATCTCTCAAAGGAAGTTGGACAAGGTTATGTATTAACCTGCATCTTTTTTGTCAGTGCGATGAAGTACCAAATCGGTGGTCATTTACTGAATTGGCACTTTTAATAGGAAAATGTATTTTTTCACCATATAGGTTCATACATGCCTAATCATCTGAGATCCAGTCAGAAAATTGTGCTTCATTTCATCATCATCCTGACGACCTTTCCCACCCTAGGGCAGACACTCCTTGACAGACTTCTTTTTTGCATAAATATTAATTTAAAGTGCAAATAAATGTTTTTGCATGTTAAATCTGTATTTATACAAAGTAGAAGTGTGTCAAGGCGAGTTGTTGCATGAAAGGCGAAAGACTTCCTCTGACATTAGCTAATTTTTGCTTCGAGTCCTGAGTTTTTATTAACAGTTAAATAAAACGAGAAAATATTGACAAATTTCAGATAATTAGGTGTGTATGAACCTATATGGTGATAAATTTTATATTTCCCTATTAAAAGTACCAGTTTGGTATTCCGTCGCATCCTCTTTTTGTCTGTTTGTGTACAAGATATCTTTGTTAGGTGGGGGTGCTCACCATCCACTCACTGGATGTAGTGCTGCTTTGGGTGTCTTGCCCTTTGCTTCCTCATTTGTTATTATTTCCTTCATTCTTTCCCCATCCTTCTGCCTATGGGTGACTCTACACTGAGTGATAAGCCAAATGGTTTCCTGTACACCATGAAACCATTTACTTTGCTGGGTGGTAACCATATAACCAAATTATGGCACTTGGGGGTTCAGTGGCTAATTAAGGTACTCCAGTCGAATTGAGCCTGTGTAAGTTTATATCCTAGGGGTGTTTGGGGTTTATTGCTCACATAATGCCACTCAAGGATGAGTGAGGCTGGTTGCTCATCCTAAATGTCAGGATCAACTTTCCTAACCCCAGGCTCCTCTGCTCCTCCTCCTCATGGGGCAACATAGGATTGAATGATGGAATTTCACTGATATCTCATGGATAGGTGAGGATGGAGGAATAATAATGAATGTAATTGGCATTGGCAAAGCTATGCCTTTTGAGATTGTGTAACAAGGCAAGAAACAGTCTTAGACTTGATTACCTCTGCAAGTGCCATTGGGCAGAGATTGCTTTATAAATCATAATTTATGTTAGTGGAGGTTTGCACTCTGTGCTTCCTAGTTATATTTATCCCATTTGCCGCAAGTTTGAGCTAATTGCAAGTATTCATTATGAGCTGGAATAAAATGTGATGACCTTTATTCTTGGTCATGATGTGATGTTATATGATGTTTTTGGTGTCCTTGGTTTCTCGAGCTTTTGTGTAACTCACCATCCATCCATCATCATCTAATCCTGTGATGCCCCATGAGGAGCGTAGGAGCCCGGTGCTAGGCAAGTTGGTCTTAACATTCAAGATGAGTGTTTTTCGTTAGCTACAGAATGTGGTGAAAGTTTTTGGAGTATCAGAGAGAGCCAGGATTCTGGGGCTTGAATGATGAGTTAATGAAAGCGTGGCCCATTGGAGTGGGCAGACTCGGGCTGTCTGGACATTTCTATTCCTCACCCTGTCCTGGGGTGGGAAAGGAGGTCCAGATGATGATGTTGGTGTTTTTTGTGTAATTCAAATGACAATAAATTGCTAAGTTGGTAAGTGGTATTTGAACGTCTGATTGCAGCAGCTGTTTGGAGTAATCAGCTGGTCTTGGCTTTTGGTTTAGCTTCTAGGACATAGAAAAAAGTGTCCTGGCCAACCTCAGTACAGTAAAACCTTGATATAATGGACTTCAGTAGACTGGAATTCGCTTTTATTGGAATCGAGGAGCTTCTGGTCTAAGTTTTTATGTATTGGAAAAAGTCCGATAAAGCCAGAAGCAGTCCAGACTGCCTGACCACTTCAGCTATGTTTATTACAGTAAGGTAAATAAAAGACATGTTTGTCAGTGTACAGTACAGTATTATTGTATATATTATACTATTTGAGTATTGTAGTAAATGTATAATACAGTGCAGTTCTGTAGTGGTAGTGAAAACCATTTAAAAACGTTTGGTGCAATCCAGACTAATTTCTGATACATTGGAAAAAGTCTGGGTTAGCAGGGGGAAGAATGGATGTTGCTTTTATCGGAATTTCACTTTTTTCGGGATGGCTTGGGCCCCAATTACTGTACTGTAGTCCGTTAAAGCGAGGTTTTACTGTATGGGGATTATGCATGAAGGAACAGGGCATCATTTGATTGATACTTCCCAAAAGCACCATTGTGGATCTTTTTCACTGTGGCCGTCAAGAGGAAGTAGAGTAATTCCTTGGCTATACGGGTGAGGTGGAATAGTTTTCATCTTTTTCATCTCAATTTGCCCAGGTACATGTAATTTGTTGCATTACATGCTATGATATATTGCAAGTTCATATTTTCTAATTATGCATTTTGAACAGATTTGCTGCAGGAAACTAAAATGACTGTCAACAGGCAGTGTTTGAAAATATTGTGCCTTTCTTCAAGCAGTACATTGACATGCTGAGGTATGCGTTTTAAATTTTGTTTTGGCTTGCCA
Source organism: Birgus latro (assembly GCA_018397915.1). Taxonomy (NCBI): domain Eukaryota; kingdom Metazoa; phylum Arthropoda; class Malacostraca; order Decapoda; family Coenobitidae; genus Birgus; species Birgus latro. The sequence goes on from JAGKTI010000468.1 coordinate 92,685, forward strand.
TAGAAAGTCACTAAATGAAGTAATCATGTAGTACAGTATATTTTAATGAACTTTTGCTCATGTAATTTTTTACATAATGAAAAAAAAACTTCTTTTGCCCGAAATTAATGTTGTCTGTCTCATTATGATGTAATGATTTAACCGTGAATTATATAGTTTAATCATCCATAACCACATTGTTATTTTCAGAGTTCTTCAGAGTGGAAAACTTTCTGATTATTGCTGTATATACTGTGATTTTGTCATGTAGTGGCAAGTAGTAAAACATTGAACAGTATCTCGTGGTAAAATGGTTGTATCGCCAAGCATATATCGTATATTTGTATAAAAAAAAAAAATGTGTAGTTTTAGGTCATGATGAAACTCTTTAACCTGAAAAGAATGTTGATTAATAATCTGCGTTATCATCCTGATCTTGTTGTTTAACTTAGAATGAGAGAATCTAGTTGTACATAGCCTGAAGATTACTTTGTGAATTTCAGCATGTTGAGGCCATCTGGAGGGCAGTGATGTTTAATGTATTTAGGTAAGTGTTGGTTATCATAAGATAAAAGACTGGATTAGGCATGAACTGTACGAGATAGGAGAAAAATAATGGAGTGGCTAAAGTACTGTACAATAAAATTAATGAAGTGCTTAGAATATTTCATGGAACTGTAAAATGGAAATAGCCTTCCTGAACTTTATATTTTCTGCATGTTTAGATTTTTATACTTCATTTTTATCATTGTGACCTCAGGGTTAAGGGATTTAACAGGGAGGCTGCCAAAGATCGAGCAGCATGGAGAGCCACCATTAGGTGACCAAGGCCAATGCATGCAAGCATGTTGGAGCCTTCAAAAACGATAATGATATATATGTATATATATATATATTTCAGTCATTCATTCATTATCTAATCCTATGTCGCTGCACAGAGGAGCATAGGTATATATTATATATATATATATATATATATATATGTAGTATCAGCAGCGTAAGTCCTGTTGCCTTTTCTGTTCATGAAGTTTGAAAACAGGTCTTGTAAGTCCAGAGGGAATGACACTGATGACACAGATGCATAACAACATAAATTAATCAGTATCAGTTGCTGTGGGATCGTATGGCTGATCAAAGTCCATGGAGAGAAAAGCAGAAGCCCAACCTTTATTGCCAACTGTACTTTAATGGCCTATAATCAGTATGTTTATTTGATATAGGTAGTTGTTTATTTGGTATAGGTAGTTGTGTGTGTGTGTTGCAGTAAAAAAAAAAAAATGCATTGTAACAGTTTCTAGTCAGCATATCGCTTAGAACCTTTGATGCTCTCCAGTATGACATGATGAACAAACCATCTTTCGCCTGAAATATATTGTTGACTGTCTCAACATCCTGATATTGTTATTTGATATTGAATAATACAGTCCATTTGTAACTTGTCTGAATTGAATATGTATCTTCATGTTTTTCAGACTGTTCGGGTCATCAGCGGATGGCAGTGAAATTGTCGTGAAGGTAAGAGTTGGTTTTTTTATCATTATTATTATTATTATGATGATGATGATGATGATGATTATTATTATTATTATTATTATTATTATTATTATTATTATTATTATTATTATAACTTGCCTAGCCCCAGGCTCCTACACTCCTCTGTGAGGCGACATAGGATTGGATGATGGATGGATGGATTATTATTACAAGAAATTAATCCTTTTATGTCAAGTTTTTTCATACAACTGATTTTGTAAAGTGAGGGAAATTTGTAAGCCAGCTTCATAGGTGACAGCAAAATTTTACTGGGCAATATTAAATTGTACTTTACTGTGAACTGAAACAGAAATATTGATACAGCATATAGTGACTTTAATTTAGGGCAGTGCATGTTTATTGTACTTTATGACTAATGTTGATTAAAATATTTCTATGATGATCCGTCACTACCATTGAATCTGATGATTATTATGTACGTAAGTCTCTGATGTGCATTTTGTTCTTGAACACTTTCTTCTCATTTGGCTGAATAAGTAATCTAGAATTTCTGTCTTTCCAGCATGAAAGTTATTAGAGCAGCAAGAACTGAAATGGTGGAAGGTAAGAAGGAATAAAGGAATGTTCTGTTATGCTTGCCTATGTGATGACAAATAATATATGAAAATAATGATTTCATAAGACACTCTAATTTTTTACTGAATGCTGCTGTATTTTTATGCACAGCAATTTGAGGATTGACATACTAATAGTATCCTCTTTGTTTCAGTTTGTTGGAGTGGAATGCAGAAAGTTTTACCAGTTAAGAGGTGAGGTAAGGAAAGGAAAATTTAACACACACTCGCTTGGAAGTTCATTATTTTTGTAATCTTGAAGGCTCCAAAGTAGTGAATTTATGACAAATTACAGTATATCAGGTGAAAAAAAGATACACCTATAGTGTCATATGAACAAGGACAAACTTTTGATTGTAGTTTGCAGCAGTTTGGACACTTCAGGTTATGAGAGTAAATAGTTTGCCTACAGTGCATAGAACATAGATGCCTCTGTTGATTTTAGCAGTCTGGTACAGTAACAGTGTGCATTGTTCTGACTAGTCTTGGGAAATATGTAGAAGGGTTTGGTGTGTCTGCTGTACTCTTGAATAACTTATCCTGAATTCAGGAGTATTGTCAGGCATTAGTTAAGGTGTACTGAAGTATAAGATGTGCCGTTTTGAACTGTACAACCATATGAGTTCGTGTGATGTAAAATGAGATGAGGGTATGTGGTTATGCAAAGTATTACCTGGGTACAGTGATAGAAAAGATGAAAATGTGCAAAAGAATTGCAGCTGCGCGAGGCTTACGTGAAAGAATTTTAGTGCCAGCTTTAATGTACAGATGTGAGACTATGGTGTGGCATGAAAAGGAAAAGTCAGGAGTAAGAGCTGTGGAGATGTGGCATGAAAATGAAAAGTCAAGAGAAAGAGCTGTGGAGATGTGGCATGAAAATGAAGTCAAGAGTAAGAGCTGTGGAGATGGGACTGCTGAGGAAGGTATGCGGAGTACAGAGTGCATAGGATACGGAATAATGTGATTCGTGAAAGATGTGGAGTGAGGAAGTCTGTGGACACCAGAATCGAAGAAAGTGCACTGCGATGGTATTGTCATGTGGAGAGGATGGATGACAATAGAGTGGTGAAAAAGGTATATCTGAGAGAATTTGAAGGGGGGAGGTGGCGAGGTAGGCCAAGAAGGTGGAAGGTTATGGTAGATGTGTGAGTGAGGAAGAGAGGTACGGAAGTTGATGAGGCTAAGTGACTGACAAGGGACCAAGTTGGCTGGATGAATTTTGTGCAGAGAAGCACATACCCAGGGATTTGGCACCCCTTTTTAACGTGACAGCATTCAGGTTGACTGTCACATAAGTATGTGTGAAGCTGCAGACCGTGGTAAAAAAAAAATTGGCCAGTCTGATGGAGCTGGCTGTCTGGATGTTGCTACTCCACACTCTGCCCTAGTGTGAGAAAGGAGGTCTGGATGGTGATGATTTATAGCTGTGATGAAAAACTTTCTACTGAATCTGGTGATGGTTTAGTACGTAAGTCTCTGATCAGTGACTTATTTATTTATGCCTCGTTGATATTTGATGGGAAGTAATCTTAGAATCTCCTTCCAGCATGAAACTGACCAGAGAGCAGGAGGAGGGACAGGAATAATGAAAGGTACGGAAATGACTGTTAATCATAAGATATTAGACTTTACAATAGCAGTTTTGTAGAGGGAACAGTTTGCAATTGCAAAAATGTTTTGGAATTTCTGTATATTTTTGGGTAAACAGTAGTATTATGTACAGTATTTCCTAAGTTGAACATGTCATTGGCTAGTGTACAAGCAAATTTAAGCATAAGTAATGATATACAGGTATGATTTTACTTCCAGTAATGAAAACTGCTGAATTTAGATTTTAAGTTACTAATCATTTGCTTTAACACTTTATTTGATGGAGTAATTAATGTAGACTGTCTCCAGCATCGTACTGAAATAGCTAATATGTCTTTCATTCTTGTTTATGATGATCAAACCATCTTTCAACTGAATTTGAATGTTGACTTCTTTGTCTCAACATATTCTGATGTAGTTGTTGATCCTTACTTGATCAGCTATTTAACTTGACAAATACTAAAGCTATTGTTTGGAATTTCAGGATGTTAAGATCTAGAGGCAATGATGTTGACTACCTTTATGGAAGAATTATACCCACATTTGACCCAACTTGGACTGTCTTCAGGTCTTTGTGAGTATATTTCCTGTGTTGGTTTGCTGTCCAGGTCTTTATTTCAGGTCCTTCACTCTTCTGATATATTCTTGCTGATACCAGACAGTCTTTTAAGATTAGGAGAGACTGGTGAAGCTGGTGGGGTTTGATGCCTCTGTTAAACCTGACAATGAAGGATATCTCCAATGGTGGTAGCAAAAATAAAGTAGTACACATAATACATAATCAGATTTAACCCTTGCTGGGGTGATTCTTGATAAAGTTTACCTTACCTGAGTCACTGTTTTATAACCAGTGTATGGTAGGTGAGCATGGAAGTGAAAAAGCTACTACATGATGGTATTGTGATACCAACTCTAATGTATGGAAGTGAGGCTTGAACCTTGTTGGAGGGACAGAAGTCAAGAACGAAAGCAGTGGAAATGAGTTATCTGGAGTCTCATGGAGAGACAGACTTGATAAATGAGGAAGTGAAGGAGTGTTGTGGTGTGGATGTGATAGGAGGTGTTAAGAGAAACACACTGTGGTGGTTTGGCAATGTGGAGAGGATGGAGAGTGAGAGACTGTCGAGGAGAGGATGGAGAGTGAGGTGGAGGCCAAGGATGAGATGGAGGGATGGAATGGAGAGGTATATGAGAGAGGGGAGTATGAGCTGGGAGCAGGGCAATGAAATGGCAGCGGACAGGGTGACATGGAGGCGATTAGTTTGTGGCCACCCCTTATGGGATTAAGGCGTCTTAGATTGTATGGTAGGTGGAGGTGCCCACCATCCACTGTCTTGATGTGGTGCTGCTTTGGGTGTTTGCCCTTTCCTCCCTTCCTTCCTCTTGTCTGCCCTTTCCTTCATTTCTTCCTCTTCTTTCTGCCTGTGGGTGACTACACTGAGTGACAAGCCAAATGTTTCTTGTACACCAGGAAACCATTCACTTTGCTGGGTGGTAACCATATAACCAAATTATGGCACCTAGGGGTTTAATGGGTTATTAAAGCACTTCAATCAGGTTGAACCTGTGTAGGTTTATATCCAAGGGGTGGTTGGGGTTTATTGCTCATGTAGTGCCGATCTGTGATGAGTGAGGCTGATCACTTTCATCTTGAATGTCCCGACCAACTTGCCTAGCCCCGGGCTCCTGTGTTTCGCATGGAACAACAAAGGATTGGATGATGGATGGATGGTAAATTTACTTCATAATTACGAAGCTACAGTTTGGCCTATGCACATCATTGTGCCTCGTAGTTTTTTTTTTTTTTTTTTTTAGATTGGGATTTTGTAAATAAAAACATACCGCTTTTGTGGCATAGTGAAAGTTGGAACTTAGTAGGCTGTACTTTTAGCTATGAGCTCTTTATAATGAAATTCAGAATTTCTGTGATATGTAGAATGAATGTATACAGGATGACATCTTGGCACCAGATCTGACATTTGAATGCTGTACAAACCCTTATTGAATCTGAAAGTTGATCTGTTATTGACTAATATCGTCTTTATTGTGCTTATAGATAACAACGTTTCATTTTACAGAATAATGCAGCTATATGGTGGTTGCCGGGAGGTGGATGTCTGCTTTCCTATGGTAAGAATATACTGCAGTGCACTGTTATTAAGGCTGCATAAACGGTCATAAATTTTGAGTGTAACACAGTAGCAGAGGATGGCTTTTGTATCATAGTTTAATATCAGTTTTTGCACAAGTAGGTATCAAAGCATTTCAGCTTGACTTGCAGTAACCTTGTACCACATAGGACACGTGACGTTTTGTCTGTTGGTTTGATGCTTAATAATTGATCTTATAGTTTTATGATTACCATATTTACTACTTTTACTGTATATTGAACCATATCTTTATATTGTAAAACATTTCAGTACTGAATGTTCAATTACATTTAAACCACCAAGATCTCTGAGGAAATGTTTAAACAAAGTAAACACAAATTAAAGCAGAGCATACTGTACACTAAGTTTATTTTTCCGATGCTCAGAGTAAAGTGTAATTTATTGGACTAACATTGCAGGTTAGTGTGAATGTCCAGCACAGTATGTCCTGGTTACAGTATTCTGGTTTTGTCCTTTTTGAAAAATAAGTCCTTAGTAAATTGCAAAAGATTGCCTAATAAAGTCCTTTTGCTACCTGTAAACCAGATTCAGTTTCCTCTGCAGTACAGGTTGTATGAGAAATTCAAAGTTTTTAAACACATCCCAGAAATATAATGGAGTAGGTGTACTTGCAGTTTGACTTACAAGATAACCTATTTAGCTCAGTGTGGTGGTCATTTTATATTAACCTGACTCTTACCAGGGAGGTGTCTTGCAGTGATGGGGTTAATGAAACTCCTGTCAAGCAAAAATTCTGATAACCTGAATAAAGGCCTCTGAAAGTAAATTTAACCTTGAGTAGAAGAGTCCATCCTGAAATTACTACAATAGACAAAATGCATTGTTATTTAAGTTCTAAATTGACTTTTGAAATATTTACTGTACTGTTATACTCTAACCTGGTCAAAAATTGCAGCCTCTGTCTTGAATGCTGGGTTTTAAAAATACGGTAGATTAACGTAAATGTACTATGGAAAGGATGTAGAGCTGTAGTATTCTTTCCCCTGGTTACTTAAATGAAACAATTTGAAAAAGAACAACAGTTTGGGCCAGGTTGAGGTGAAAAGAGAATAGGATTGTTTTTAGGATAGGTATGTGTAATGCTCCCTTCCATGTTTATACGGAGTAATGATGAACGTTGCTACTAATGAGGGTTTTGATTACAATTAACCACCAAGATCTCTGATTGAATTTTTGTAGATGAGGTAGATGGTAGTTAAAGGACCTACTCTGTAACAAGTTTCTATTTCAGATGTGCCGAGTAAAGAATGTCATCTTGGAGAGTACCTTGTGCTGAGTAAAGGTTGTCAGATTGAGGAGTATCATCCCTGGTTGGTATAAGTGTTTGGTACTTGTAAATTAAATTGGTACAAGAAATTTTGACAGTTAATTTGGGTGATGCATATTCTTTTAGTTTGTTCTTGCCAGCTCCTCATGGTTCTTTTGGCCTGACAGTTTAATGTTGTTTTGTTACCTCTAAACCTGATTTACAGTTTCCCTTGCAGTACAGTTTGTATAAGAAATTTGAAGTTTTTAAACACAACCCCGAAATGTAATGGAGTTGATGTACTTGCAGTTTGACTATAAGATAACCAATTCAGCTCAGTCTGGTGGTTATTTTAATATTAACCAGCTAGGGTGATAAACTTTGGCAGTGTTCTTCTGACCAAGTACCGCTTTGGCAGACTTAAGGGGTGCTGTGGTTGAATACTGTGAAGTATGCTTGCACCCAGTCGGCTTGGGCGTGCCGATTACACTTGGTTCACAGATTACACACACATCAAAAGTCACTCCAGTACAACAGTCACATTTACAAGCACTTCTCACCCTACATACAATCTCTGCAGAGCACCACTTGTTGGTGGAGTGGAGCTTGATACACCAGAAAGAAAAACTACCAGGGAGGTGTCTTGTAGTGGTGGGGTTAATGAAACTCCTCTCATGCAAAAATTCTGATAAACTGAATAAAGGCCTCTGAATGTAAATTTAACCTTGAGTAAAGGAGTTCATTTTGAAATAAGTACAATAGACAAAATGCATTGTTATTTAAGTTCTAAATTGACTTTTGAAATATTTACTGTACTCTTATTATACTCTTACCTGGTCAAAAATTGCAGCCTCTCTGTCTTGAATACTGGGTTTTAAAAATAGATTAACACTAATATACTTTGGAGAGAATGTAGAGCTGTAGTATTCTTTCCTCTAGTTACTTACTGTACATGAAACAATTTGAAAAGAGGCTACAGTTTGGGCCAGGTTGAGGTGAAAAGAAAATAGGTTAGTTTACAGCATAGATATAGTGATGTGTAATGCTTTTTTCCATGTTCATATGGAGTAATGATGAACGTTGCTACAAATGAGGGCTTTGATTACAATTAAGCACTACATCTCTGATTGAATTTTTGTAGATAAGGTAGATGGTAGTTAAAGGACCTACTTCATAACAGGTTTCTATTTCAGATGTGCCGAGTAAAGAAAGTCATCTTGGAGAGTATCTTGTGCTGAGTAAAGGTTGTCATCTCGAGGAGTAACATCCCCGGTTGGTATGAGTGTTTGGTACTTGTAAATTAAATTGGTACGAGAAATTTGACATAGTTAATTTGGTGACATGGTATGTAGGAGGACTGCTGGGCCATGATTGCAGGCTGTAAAGCCTATGCCCAGAGTCGGACACATTAAAAAAAAAAAAAGATTAATGTATATTCTATTAGTTTGTTCTTGCTAGCTCCTCATGGTTATTTTAGGCTGACAGTATAATGTCAGATGGTGACATGCCATCATTCAGACTTCCTTTCCTATCCTAGGGTGGGGTGTAGGTAGTCAGAATGAACTTAAGAAAATGAAATACCAAAGTTTGCCCAGTTGGATGGACCACACTAACTGTTCAATCCCCTGAAATCCTGGCTTCATAGATTAAAACTTATTCCACGCTTAGTGTCACATTCACCTGCTGGACAGTCAATCCAATGACTTTGAAGTTAAAGGGGGTACCAGTACTTTATTTAGATGTTTTGTGGGTTATGTATTTTCAGATACAGTGATGAAAAGTACCTTAGTGACAATGATGATCACTACCAGCTACTCCTGAATTGTATCTGAATATGCTGAGAATGTAAACAGTTTGTGTTCATAGATATATTTGTTGGATGAGGTGTGGCTATATTTCAAATGTTTTTCTTTTATAGGAGTGGAGAGTAAGGCAGCAAAGCAGTACAGACTCATAAAAGGTATTGTGATATGTTTTGTCCTTGCTGATTATATGAACAAAAATTCAGTGATGTAACGTTGCTACTAATGATTTTTGTGATTACATTTAACCACCAAGATCTCTGAGATTTTTTGTCAAGACAGATGAATGTTTCAGAATAATCTTTACTACAACAAAGTCTATATTTCAGATGGGCAGAGCGAAGGCAGTCTGATGGAGTATCATCTCAAGTTAGTATAACCATTCACTCACAAGCTTTAGTATACTAACCTTCATCCTCTATCCCTGACTGAGAGGGGGGATTGTAACCAGGGTTTCTTGTACTTATTGAGGCACTGACTGTACAGGAAATGGTTCACAATGACACTGTTTTCAGACAGTTAAGAATAGCTTTGAACCTCTGTTAGGTCTTTGTTTATAGTGAATCCCTGACCACAGCTTCCTTTCAGCTGGAGATGGGCAGAAACTTAGCTTATAACTTGAGTTATTTTTTGGTAAATAAGTGCCAGTTCTAACCTTTGGCTAATGCATGGACAAACAGCCTTACCTGTATCTGAAGCCTTGAACTGTAATGTGTGAACATGTTTGTTACTAATTTTAAAAATACCTTTTCAGCACCTTGAACTGTATTGTTTTAACATGTTTGTTACTAATGTTAAAAATACCTTTTCAGATGGAGTTGCCAAATACAGCATTTAGAGCTCCCAGAAGAACTTGCAGGTATTGTATATTTGCTTTTGGTTTGTGGGTTTTTTGTGTTCTGATACAGTGATGACAAATATATAAAGTGACTGGAGTGTATTGGTGTTGTGATGAGGAGAGGTAGGCTGAGGTGGTTTGGACATGTGGAGAGGATGGGGGATGATAATTGGGTACAGAGGGTGAGAGGTGTTAATATTGGGGGAGGGGTAGACCGAGAAAGTCATGGGATGAGGTCATTAAATGTGACTTAAGGGTTAAGGGACTGAATAGGGAGGCTGCCAGAGATCGAGCAGCATGGAGAGCCGCCATTAGGTGACCAAGGCTGACACATGTAAGCATGTTGGAGCCTTCAAAAACGAACGAACAATGATGAGCTGTACCAGCTACTTTTGAGTTGTATCTAACAGAGCTAAGAAAGATAAATCATTTGTTCTTATGGTAAAGCAGATCACTAATGTCTTTATGGAAATAGTCAGGCTGTAGTACTGGTAATTACTATTTTATTATTTTTTATTTTAGTGTAAAGTAAGTTTGTGATGGTTGGAAAAAGGTATATTTTGTAGGTCTCAAGTGAAAAAATAATTTGTAGGAGTTAAGGATTGTTTTCATAATTGAAAAGGATTGTTTTCATAATTGAAAAAGACTGATTACTACTGGACTGTTTCCTTTTTTCAGATGCACAGAATAAGCACTTAGCTGAACTCCATCCCAGGTCAGTGTACATCTTTGGTGCCATATTCTTGAATTTAATCTTTGGGAGAGACAGTAGACACTATTGTTCAGTCACCTTGCTGAAATGTGAAGAGAGAAACCTGTTCTGTACACAGGAAAAGTCTTCTGGTATATTACCAACACGCCGGGAATCAAACCCGGGACTTTCAGGTGAGAGCAAAGCAGCATACCACTACACCACGACCAGGTAAAGGTTACCTCATATTGTCACAGTCTTGTAATCAGTGTCCCTCTGCCCCACTGTGGGTCTGAGGTGGATGAGATAACCCCCTTGCACTTAGGCAAGTAGATGCTTTTAATCTATCCCAAGCACTTACGGCAAGTCAGAATGAAGATAGAAACCTGTACTTTACACAGGAAAAATCATCCAATATATTGCCAATATGCCGGGAATCCAACTGGGGACTCTCAGGTGAGAGCCAGGTAGCATACCACTACACCACAACCAGGTAAAAGTTACCTCAAATTGTCACAGTGTTGTAACCAATGTCCTTCTGGCCCTGCTGTGGGCCTGAAGAGGATGAGATAACCCCCTGGCACTCTGGCAAGATTGTAACGATGTGAGGTAACTTTTACCTGGGTGTGGTGTAGTGATATGCTGCCTGGCTCTCACCTGAGAGTCCCGGGTTTGATTCCCAACATTTTGGTAATATATTGGATGATTTTTCCTGTGTACAGTACAGGTTCCCTCTTCATTCTGATGTAAGTGCTTGGGATAGATTAAAAGCATCTACTTGCCTGAGTGCCAGGGGGTTATCTCATCCTCTTCTGCCCCACAGTGAGGGCAGATGGACATTGGTTACAAGATTGTGACAATGTGAGGTAACTTTACCTGGTCATGGTGTAGTGGTATGCTGCCTGGCTCTCGCCTGAAAGGCTCGGGTTTGATTCCCGGCATATTGATAATATATTGGATGGAGGAAGGTTGCTGAAGTATAATGATGTACAGTCCTTTCCTTATCTGTGTTCATCAATATTAGCAGCTTAATTTCAGTGGATTGTATTACTTTTTTAAAAGATAAAGCAGGTGTTACTTGTTCAGCTTTTGATAGATCCTTAACCATGTCAGTTTCCATACTTAACTATCAGCTTTGATTTTATTCTTACTGGTGTTGACTCAGTTACATAGAATCTGTCAGGTAATGATGACATGTAGCATCTGATATAATCAGACTGATGTCATTTTTGTATTAGCTCTAACTGAAACTGATAAACTATTACTTTACTTTACATATTGTTTCCCATGATGTAAAAGAGGTGTTTTCTTTTCAGGAGGAGTTGTATGTTACATCTGGAAGAGCAAGGCAAGGGAGGGAAGGCAGTTTTTGCCATGCTAGTGATAAGTAATAGATATTAATGATCACTGCCAGCTACTAAGTTGTATCAGAGTGGACAAAGTTGACCGCTCTACCATTAGGGAAGCAGTAGTTGATGGCAGTCAGTTACTCGACAAGTAAATGAAAGGAATCAGGCCTAAATGTAAACTGTATCCTGTGACCTTTAGTATAGTATGAGCAGATTCTGACCTGTTCTTTATCAACTTGATGTACAGAAATAGTGATTTTGAAGTTATTCTTGATTTCATCTGCTTATCTTTTTCCTTTTGCAAGGAAAGGCAGCATACATGTTTGTACAGTTAGACATACAATTTCATTACATAGAGATAAATGAGACAGTGAGCAGTGACTTTTGAACTCATGATTCAATCTTCATTTTGTACAGTTAGACATACAATTTCATTACATAGAGATAAATGAGACAGTGAGCAGTGACTTTTGAGCTCATGATTCAATCTTCAGAGCCCAACAGACATTTTAAAATAGTAAATTGGAAATTTATATTTCCAATAAGCGGTGTAATATTGTCTGCAATTTTATAGTAAACTAGAAAACAGTAGGATACTGTAAACTAACTTCCTGCAGTAGAGAAAACTAGATATGGTTGTCCTCAAAGATTATTTTAAATCACCCTTTAAAATGTTCTTAAAATGACAACAGTAGTTATTTACACAAAGCTAATTGATATTGGAATTCATATATGGTGGGTAGTTTGATGTTAGTATCAATTTTATCAGTTTGTAACCAGGCTAAGACTATTTGTACAAACTTCCATTGGCTGATAACACATGTTTAGGCAAATGAATTTTCATTTCCAAGTAAAGATGGCTGCCTTTTCTACTCAAATCACTGTTGATCTTTTTCTTTTCATAGTCCAGTTGTTTTCCTTGACAGATGCGTAGCATGGGCTTTACTGCAGTTTTTCTCTTTTAGTGTAAATTGTTTTTTATGTAAGTTATATTCTGCACTTAAGGGTTATCAACACTAACACCTTTCTTACCTGACTTTAACATTGATTACAAGTACTGCTGTTAAGAGTTCTCAAGGTACTTTTGTAAGAGTCTGCATCATTTTCTGGAGAGGCAGTAATTAACAGTTTGCTAATACGATATTAACTGTATGTATCCTTACTGCCAAATTACTATTGTAGTTGAGATAACAATAAAAATTAGTGCTCAGTGCTTGTTTTCTTATGCAGTAAGTTCATGTAAATTGGTATAAGGCTTTTTAGCAGTTTATTAATACATTAATTTTGGTACATAATAGTTCTGTTCCCACTAATATAGAGTAGGCAGGATCCATAAGTAAAGTTATGGAATGTAGTTCAATGGGTTATACTGAACTTTCATACATTCATCATTACAGCTGTTGGAGTACAATATATTGTACATTCATTTGATGCAGAGAGACAGTTGTGACCAGCAACTTGGTTTCTTATATCTGAAGAGAAAGAATACTGTTCATATTCCCTATGCTGAGTAGGCTTAAAGGAGAGGGTGGGAACCACTGTCCTTCAACTCCTTCAGTCTGGTGATGTGTACCACGTTTATTCTTAATGCTTCTAGATGACTCAGTTGAGACATAATTCTGGCGCTGCCTTCCAAAGGCGTCTTATCGCCACAAACATTAATCTAAGAAAATGTTTATTAAATTTCTATCTTGGTTTGGTGTTCCATTTGACACTCAAATACTTTTCACTATTGCCGTTCCTATTTCCCAGCCTCTTCCTCACCATTCTCAGCTTCTTCCCCAAGCATTCCCAGTTGATCAGTGTTTGTGGCGATAAGACGCCTTTGGAAGGTGGTGCCAGAATTGAGAAGGGTTATATATAGTTGTCATAAACCCCTTCATTGCTATGGGACTTACTGGTTCTATACCTTAAGCAGGAGGTAGTTAGCATGTGAAGTTGGATTTAAGTAGATTAGGTCTCTCAAAAAGACAAATAGCTTTGAATCTGTCTCCCAGGTATGCTTATGGTTTCAGTGCTTCAATTAAAGGGAGAGTACTAGCAAATGGAATAGAATTCTGGAGTAGATAGAATATTTTTGAAAAATTGAACATCTGGGACCACAGCAATAGAGGCGCACAGAGAAGGAATGTGGTGCCTGAGAATGTGCAGGAGCAGATGTGGGGATTGAAGACTGGGAAGGCAGCAACAGAAATATGTGCAATGATCGTGAAGTTTGGAAAACAAAATACTTGCAGAAAGTGGGCCAGTGCAAGAGTAGCTGGATGAATGTTGTCCTGTACTGGTAGAGTGGAAGAAGTCTTGTGATAATGATTGTACTTTTGTACAGAAGCAAAGGTTGGGTAAGTTGCTAACTTGTACATTGAAGAGTAATGGAGAAGGTGAGGAAATGAACTGCAGATCACCATGTTGCTTTCCCTTTTGATCTACATGTTGGCATTCCCTTCTGAATCATCCCATAGGGTTAACGGGGGAATCTTGTCCCATATTTAGTAGCTACTTCACAACTAGCATGACACATGCCATAGGTCATGCATGGAGTTAGCAGTACCTTCCATGATCCTAAGCATACTATATGGCCATAATAGCTTTATTGCAAGGGATGACAGTATAATTGTCACTGGTCTTTCAAGAAGGATCTTGTGATCTGCTTTTCAGACTCATATGGGTTTCCGGAAAAGGTCATGAGGGTGGAGTGCATGTACTGTATTATTACAACACTGGTAAGCAGAGCCCCATACTCGATCAGTTCAAACTCAGTGAGGTTAGTTAAAATGATTCTCATCACTCCCCAAATTCCACTCTCAGTATGACTGTCAGTCTAGTTGCATGACAATGCGTACAGAGAGGGTGGGGTTCTTGTGTGAAGCTGGGAATACTGTATGTTCAGCTGATGAAGTTGAAATAAAATAAAAATTGTGAGGATAATTATCACAAATGGACCAAACCCTAAAGTGTAGAAGGACATGCTCTCTTTTTTTCTGAAGACAGCTGGTATCATTCCCCTAACTGATGTGACACTGTTGAACGCTGTCCTTTCAGTGGATAAATGTATCCCCTCCAGAGAGTTTTAACTCGGTAAATCTTAGCAAGTTCATGGGTAGAGGTTGAATGTCAAGGTCAAATATTCAGTCTGAAGCATATGAGTCAGTATATGCCTACTGCTGCCGTTGTCCCAGGCTCGTCGGGACGTGAACCCAGTGGACAGTAAGTTGATGTTGTCCTTCCACAGGCTACTATTCTTTTTTTAAGGGATAAACGAGAGATGTGCGCATGACCGGCATCATCTTACATTGATGTCATCTCGTGGAGGCTTCTCTCTCCAGCAGGTGCTATAAAGTTAGATGTTTTTACATTACAGGCTGTCCGTAAGCATGATAGACACATACCTATGCATTTATTTTAGTGCACTTTCGCAACAAGTTATTGAACAAAGAAGGCCTTTCTATTTCATATGAAAATGTAACGACGTAGAAATGGAGATATTTAACGAAATATGAACATTACTGTATCCGAGCATTCGAAAAGGCTCTTTTACCACACCGAATTCCTGCAAGACAATGTAAAGGTGCTCTAGTTTCCGTAAGATACAGATGCCAACTTACATATTTGTGGTGCAGTTTTTACCGGTAATACAGCAGGATGTGCTAGGTGGGTGCATGTACTGTAAATATTCATCAGGTCGTGGACAGCACAGTTAAAGAAAGAAATCAAGTTTATATTAACAGGTTATGCATATACGAATAGAAGAAAATGTCATTGGTGATAATTGGCATAGCAGGCAGGACACTGAAGGTCGGAGAGGACGGAGCAGCGGGCAGACGACACCTCAGCCGGCTAGTCTCGCTCCACCCCTTTCTCTGTAGCTGTGTCTGCCGCTCTACACTCCTCTTGACCAGGTTCTATCACCAAACCCTCAAGATGGCCAAGTATCAGATTGTCATGATTCGTCACGGCGAGAGCGAATGGAACAAGCTGAACAAATTCTGCGGGTGGCACGACGCTGAACTCTCAGAGCAGGGTAGGTGTGGTGTCATTTTGTAGTCGTTTCCATGACAGGTAAATTGTACTTGTTCTCACGCTCACAGCTATGTACCTTATTGATGTTTAGGGAATTTGTATATGCGTCGTATTTATATGGTAGTTATAGTTTAACACTGCAGTAGTG
Organism: Birgus latro; assembly: GCA_018397915.1. Lineage (NCBI taxonomy): Eukaryota > Metazoa > Arthropoda > Malacostraca > Decapoda > Coenobitidae > Birgus > Birgus latro. Next base: position 108,627 of record JAGKTI010000468.1, read on the forward strand.
GATGTCAATTACTTCCGAGCTTAGAGGTAGATTGTGGATATCAACGTTTTGTGTAATTTTTCAGCAGCTAGTGTACTTGACGTCAAGTACATGTAGTGTAAAACTTTCATGCTGTTGAAGTGATATTAGAATTCTTTATAATTAAGCTAAATTTGATAAAGTTGCTTTACAATGGATGTTAAAGATAGTTGCAATTTTTTATCGTCATCAAGTTGTGGAGTCACATGGAGAGACAGACTAACAAATGAGGAAGTGAAGGAGCGTTGTGGTGTGCTTGAGGACGTGATGGGAAGCGTTAGGAGAAACACGTTAAGGTGGTTTGGGCATGTGGAGAGGATGGAGCGTGAAAGATTGACGAGGAGAGTGTATGTGAGTGAGGTGGAGGGGGCGAGAGGGAGGGGGAGGCCGAGGATGAGATGGAGGGATGGAGTGGAGAGGTATATGAGAGAGGGGGGTGTGAGTTGGGAGCGTGGTAGTGAAATGGCAGGGGACAGAGTGACATGGAGGCGATTTGTTTGTGGCCACCCCGTTCGGGATTGAGGCGTCTGGCAATAGATAGATAGATAGATCAAGTTGGTAAAGGTAAATGCCTGATAGAGTTGCCCCCCCCCAAAAAAAAAAAATCGGAAGTTTATTCATTAGTTGAGTGATTATATACTAAAACATTCAGGAAATATTTAGCTAATATGTGAGTCATTTAATAGCTGGTTTTTCACTGTTAATCTGTGTGGCATGTGAGCAGATTTGGAATTATGTTCCAAATTTACTGTTTTCACATGTGTCTGGGTAGCAAGGGCACTCCAGATATAGCTGCTGTTCTAGTTACCTCTTGCTGGTGTATTCTCCAGATTGTGGTGGTTACTTTAGTTGCTTCCCTTTTATGCTTTTGTGACAGACATGCCGTAAGGCAAAGTAGCCCTAATGGGAACAGACAAACTTATGTTCCTTCCTGTACAGTTCAGTGACCCATTCTCTAGTGCTGTAGAAGTTACAAGGCTGCTTGCTAACTACACAGACACTTGGTGGTGAAGTTGCTTCATCATGCCACAGATACAAGGAAAGATTTCAATCCCTCCACCCTTACCCTTTTCAGTTGCTGTTTAATTACAGCAAATGTTAATTACGTGGGTATTACAGACATTCATCATTGTATATTTTGACATTTTTTGCTGTTAATATTTTAGTAATTTGCAGAAAAACTCCCATTTAAAGTTTGAACTTCACATTTTCTCTGTCTGCAGTACTGTATAAGTTGAATGGAAACAAGAGATTATGATGTGTGCAGTACGTTATTATGACTCGTACATAATTTCAGCTTAATAACATTCTTGGTTTATTCTCCAAGCAGTTTTAATTAGGTTTGGGAAGTCCTTTTAGTTGAGGGATTAACAAGTCTATATCAAACCTTTTGAGTTTAAAAGTAATTTTGTATGGTACGGTGGTGTGGTAGTAGACTAGAATATAAAAGATATAAGTGATGGGATTTTTGGTCAGAGAAAGGCAGACTAATAAGACCCTTCTGGTAGTCTGATGAGAAGTAACTATATTGCTGTTTAGCCCCTTCGTTATGGTGCTCTTTATATTTTTATCCCTACTACTTGAGATAATTTTACTTGGCATATTTTTTAGACTAGAGGATAAGCCGGTCTTAATTAACCCATTCATTACAAGTTTTCCAGGAGGTTGCAGGAATAAAAGTTGAAAGAGATCACATCACTGAAGGGTTGTTGTAGCTCCACTAGTTTGTCATCTCCATGTTTCTTTGGATTACCATTCCAAATGGAGATGGTATATTGAGGTTTTAATGTGTATAGATGAATTAGGCTATTGGAGCATAGTTCCAGTAGAATGGATGAGTGGGATTAGTGAGGCATTAACACTAGTAGGATTTTATTTATGTATGAGCCTTAACTGAAAAGCCCAATGGTATTGTCTGCCTGGACAGAAAGATTAATATAGTACTGTAGTGTGCTTCCGCAGATTAGGTCCCAGGGTTTTCCCTACTGAAACTTGGCTGGCACTAGTCAGAATATGATTTTGGGGGACACAATATTGGAGTGTGATAATAAAATTGACAGCTGACAGCGCTAATGCTGTCTGTACAGCTTGAACTATAATGATAATACTGTATCCACTACAGTTTAAAAAAGTTTAAGACTCTGTGTGCAGTGGGTGTTTTCTTTTTTCATGAATAAATTCAGTAGTAGCTGCAGAATCACATGGCATTACTGTACTTAATCCTCACACAGTACTGCTACTGAATTATAGGTAGTGATCTAGATCCTGAAGCTTAACCCATGAACTGTCACTCATTAGAAAGTGTGATTTCTGTATTTTTATAACTCAATTTATATTCTATCATACAGTGATATATTCTGCACCTCCAGGAGCATTGCACCTGAGTAGCAGTGCAGCATGTCTTTTACTTTCCATATCAATCTAATACCGTGATCTTACCAGCTGTTTATAACTTTTGATGCAAAGTATTGCTGCAGTGATATAATACATTGAGTTGCATTAGCTTTAGCTTTTCTTTTAATTTTTCTCATTGTATTATGCAAGCTGCTTTGTCTTGTACTACTTTCTCAGAGAGGCCAATTATAACCCCAAGGTCACACAGTGCCAAGGGTGACTAGACCCGTTGCCAAGGTGAAGAGAAAGAGAACTGTAAATCAGTGCTGCAGTGTTGCTGAACTCTGCATTTATTGTTCTTGATTACATGAAGCACCTGCAAATGAGGCATAATATTATGCAGTCTCTTTTGGTAATCCCTGTGTATGCTGTGTTGGGGACAGTGTGCTTCCACAGACTAGGTCTCAGGGTTTTCCCTACTGAAACTTGGCTGGCACTAGTCAGAATATGATTTGGGGAGACACAGAAATTTGGAGTGTGTACCAGTACTCATGTTACTTGCTTGATGTGGTTGATGCTGTCTCTTAATTTTCCTTTTGAATCCAGTGGCATACTCTGTACTTTGTTTTCACATCCGTTGAATCACCTTAGGATACAGATTTCAAGCTGGAGGGTGACTCATTTAATAAACAAAATTGCATGGCAGTTATATGATTAAAATGAAAATATCATCAGAGTGGAGGTTAAAAAATGCTTGCAGCTCTTGAAAGTGCAATGTTGATTGTTGTACGATATAATGTATAGTCAGCCAAAAAAGTCATATCTTCGTTCCAAACCCCGTAAATATTCAAACAGATAAGTTGACGCAGGAGGAATAGCTTCACAAGTCAGGCAACTGTGTCAGATCAGATGGTGGTGGGGGTGGAGGTGGGGTAGTGGAGGATGTGTGTGCTGTAGTTACTGTTGGCATTGTAGTCTAGCAATACACCACAGAGTAAAGGTGATGAATATGATATTACTGTACACCTAATTTAATACCTGTAAATATTGAAATGCATCATCATACATACATACATACATCATCTAATCCTGTGTTAGCCTACCCCATGAGGAGCATAGGAGCCCAGGGCTAGGCAAGTTAGTCCTGACATTTAAGATGAGAGTGACCAGCTTCACTCATCCCTGAGTGGCATTACGTGAGCAGTAAACCCCGACCACCCCTTGGATATAAACCTGCACTGGCTTAACCCGATTGGAGCGCCTTAATTACCCACATCAACCTGAAATAATGCCTATAATTGGTAGCTAAAAGCATTAGGAGAAATGACGAGGTGCTACCCCGTCTCCTCCCACTTTCCTGCCGCACCCCATTCGCCGGGTATCAACTTGCCACATAACATCGGATACGCAAAATGGTAAGTAAAGTTTGTCATACCAATGCATTTATCATACCACACATAGTAATTTGCATACCCTGTGATGTTCAGAAGGTAACCATGCAGTAAAAACACAGGTGTCTGTCCTTTATCCAATGTTATGTGGCCAGTTGATATGGTACCTGGCAGAGGGGGTATGGTAGGAAGGTGGGGAGGGAGTGGAGTAGCACCGTGTCATTTTTGCTAAATGGTACCTGGCAGAGGGGGTATGGTAGGAAGGTGGGGAGGGAGTGGGGTAGCACCGTGTCATTTTTGCTAACTCTTGCTTGGGTACCTGTTATAGGCAGTATTTCAGGTTGTCGATACATTTCAATACCTACAGGTATTAAATCTGGTGCAGTATCACATTTATTGCCTTTACTCTGCAGTGTATTGCTTGACTACACTGCTAACAATAACTACAGAACGCACATCCTCCACTACCGCACCTCCACCCTCAAACCACTCACCCTCACCACCGTCTGCTCTGACGCAGTTGCCAGACTTGTGGAGCTATCCCTCCTGTTTCAACTTAATGTTCAAATACGGTATCTATGGGGTTCGGAATGAAGACACAACTTTTTATGCAGACTGTACAGTTCTTTATAGGAAATGTTGCTGCTTAACCCTGGTCTGCCTGACCAAGCAGACCCATCAGCCACAAATAAGCAACTGCCTATACAAAATTAGAACAGTACAGGTACAGACTTGCTAAAGTTGAGATTGTGCTTATATCTAATAATTTAAGCAACAAAATTTGGGAGGATAATAGAAATGGAGAACTAACTTTTGTTTCTAGTGTACCAAATGCTTACTGACTCTGAAATTTCTTTATATACAGTAAAGTATACAAATTTTTCACTGTTCCAGGGGTGAAGGAGGCTCATGATGCAGGGAAGGCTCTGAAGACGGCCAACTTCAATTTCGACCTCGCCCACACATCAGTGCTGACACGTGCCAACAAAACGCTGGATGCCATCTTGCAGGAAATTGGACAGACAGATATTCCCATTTACAAGACCTGGAGGCTAAATGAGCGTCACTATGGCGGTCTTACTGGGCTCAACAAGGCAGAGACAGCACAGAAACACGGAGAGGAACAGGTCAGTCCCATCCTGTGTTCAGCATTCTGAAGATATATATATATATATAATAAAA